>JAZHYW010010766.1:0-81978 GCA_037355805.1 Ixodes ricinus | reverse complement strand
ATCTACCACACTAAAGGCGCTCGCATGGGAGCGCTTTTTGATGGTTCCAAATCCACCAAGGGATTCCCCATTAGTAGATAATCGGACCGCACAAAAACCGGCTTCTTTTTTTTGTTGCTTGCAGTCGTGCGGTTGGGAAAACTCTTTGAAGGTTTTGGTTTCCCTCTGCTCATTTGGTTAAACATGTATATATTTTTCTTTGGCGTTGGCCTTCGGGTGTTCTTGAAACTCTTGCTTGAGGATGTTGAAGTTATTATATTCTTCTTTGTTCAAGGAAAGCGTTCAAGGAAAACGATATTCAGTTGGAATGTTTTTCACTTTACACGAGCTTACTAGCGCAAGTGGGAAACCAGTATACTCGCACGGAACGCCTTTTACCAAGAAACCTCTTTGTTTTGGTGTAATTTCAAGAATAAATACAAGCGTTTTCTTTTAATCTCTCCTTCGCAAAACGTGATGACGTGGTTTGGAGGTAGCAATGTTGTTATAGTCCCTCCTTGACAATATTTGAATGCCCCTCATAATTTGGACCCGAGCATTGCGTGAGCACTCGATTGGGCTCGTGGTAATCAATAGCTCGAAAAGTAATCGGGTAGTAACCCGTGTACAATCGTTTCAATGACGACAACAGCCGAACCTTAACCCCGTCTAGATCCCAGCATGTGTCCTGTGCTTTGCCAACCCCAGCACGTGGATATGATCAACATTGGCGGCATATGATCGTCTCCAGGTCATGTGGCCGCTTGTTCTGACTGAGAGTTGAAGAAAAAAAGCTGCTTGTTTTCCTTTAATTTTGTTTATGCAACTTCCATTACGTGAGGAGAAAAACTAAAACGTGTTTCACAGGTTATGAACGCCAGGGATTCATCCTAAATAATATTTACGCAAAAGCACAAGAATCGTTGCACCGCCCATTTAACACGTGTTTTCAGTCCTCTACTAACGATCGCCATGAAGTTTGCAATTTGTACCTCTGGAGGTCTCTTGTAAAGCTGGTTCCCAATGGCGTACCACTCGTAGCTTTGCAGTCAGGCTTCCTAAATGTTGGGCGACTGGGAAGACAGCAAGCGGCTTTAGTGTCTTTAAGTTGTGCAGTGATGTACCTGCGCCGCCATTTGCGTCAACCTACGCCAAAGTGCTTACCCTACTACGTATTGCTACATTTCGCCAAAATACAATGAATTTGGCGCCAACATTGCGCCAAAACGTAATTTCACATTACTACGGTAGCTTGTGCGAATTTTCGAGATTTTTCTATTATCGCCTCAAATAACCAGCTACTCGATTGGACGTCTCTGTCAAACGCTGACAGTACTGCAGAGGTCTCACAATATTTATGATGTTCGTGGTTTGTACTGACGGGTTAGTTAGCTCCGATAAGTTCGCTTCTCGCCTTGGTTCGGTGCATTACAGTGAAACGAGCACCGGGCTGTTGGTTTCGCGATGTTGCGTATTTTGCTTCGCCCCAGGTCACCCGCGTGCTAAGGGACAGTCACTCTTACAGAGCAGTCTGCCGCACACGAATGTGTCGGGTGCATTAAAAAAAATATCTATATATCTCTCTCTATCTATCATACATACACACACACATATACATATATATATATATATATATATATATATATATATATATATATATCCGTGTAGTAATTAGTAATTGTGTTGCGTGTATGTTTATACAGCCGCAAATTAGTCAGACCCAATGGTCGTCTGGTGTCTGAGCTGTAGATGAGGAATTTAGCCAGTGCAGTACAATCGATAGCAAGGGGTCTTTAACGTGCACCACGCAATATCGATACACGGCCGCACGCCAGTACGATGCCTCATCCAGATCGAAACGGGCAGGGTGGGTTCTGCAGCGCGAGCTTTCGGTCCACGTGCTCCGAGCAGGCGTGCGCAACTGGCTTTGCAGCAGCAAATGCTAGCGCTTATCTTCGGGGACTACCCCAACACGAAGCCCGGTCTCGGACAGCGCGCCAGTGATAAGGGGGTCGTTGTTCTTTCAGAGCACGCCTGAGAGCGCTGCGAGCGCCACGCGCGGGCGCGTTGTTTCGTTGTCTGTTTTTATATTTCGCAGGCTTTTTAGGCTAATAAACAAAAACACTCAAAGCGTGTCATCTAGGAAACACCTTAATTGGGCGTTTCTTAATGCGCTCTACAACTTTCCAATTCACACTCGGCTCTTAAACGAATAATTAAAACGTTCGCTGATTAGTTTTAATTACGTAACCAACTAGATGCACTGTCAAACATTGCGCACTTTCCCAAGACGCTTTCTAATAACATCCACTTGGTTTCACATTCGCAGAGTGCACCGTTTTTTTTGTGAAGTTCGGTGCTGGTTATTTGGGACACCATGCGTGTGTATATATTTATATCTATATATCCGTGAGGGTTCACACTGTCACGAATAACAAACGACGAGGCGGCGAATCACTGAAGAAACTAGACGTTTAATAAGGCTAACTTGTGCCCAAAACAAAACTGAAAAAGGTTAGCATTGAAAGCATCGCTGTCGACGAAACAGCAGGATCGAGCGCTGGGCCGGGATTTACTCCGGATCGCCACGCGGAGTTCCTTATGTACACGCGTGGACTTCTGAACAATCGGCGTCGAAGGTTCGGCGCGTAGAGCATTCGGAGCTCGAGTAAGCAACAAAATTCTCGAATACACCAGAAGGCGACATTCGGAGAAATAACACAAAAGTGCGTCCGCTCCCAGGCCGATAACCTCGGCCCTTAGCGTTGAAGCCGAGCACAATAACCATTCGGCCACGTGCGCGGTGCCTACTGCTGGAACGGGTTCGTCGGTGGCGCTATCGGGTGCAAGAGTCCTGTCAACTTCGTCTGCGGTTTCTCTCCGTCGTTGGCGTTCATGGCAGGACCTCATGTAGTTATGTAAAGTCTTCGGAAGCCTGGACCAGTAACACTTCTCACGAATCCTGGCAAGTGTCCTGCTATAGCCAAGGTGGCCAGCCGTCGGGTTGTCATGATATTCCTGGAAGACTTCTTCGCGAAGGCTGGTAGGAACTACCAACGGCTACGCGCTGTTGCTGTCGCCGAAGTTCTCTTTGAACAGAACACTTCGTCGAATGACGAAGGTGGGCAGGACTCGTAAGGAGACACGGGAAACTGCAGTCCCTCGACCCTCTAGGGTGCTCGATGAGTGCTCGCAGTTCGGGGTCAGTTCGCGGAAGTGCTGCCATGTCGCTGACATTTACTGCGCCGAGATAACACTCGTCGTGATCGTCGTCAGTGCAGGCGGGTTCGGCTTCGACGGGGGCCCTTGACAGAAGTCAGCCTCACTGTGCTGCCGGCCGGACTTGTGCAGCACGAGTCATGTCGAATTCCTGCAGTCGTAGACTACACCCAGCAAGGCGTCCTGATGGGTCCTTCGCATTGGCGAGCCAGCAGAGCGAGTGGTGGTCTGTGACCACGCGGAATGGACTTCCGTACAAGTACGGGCGCAACTTCGTTATCGCCCAGACGACAGCAAGGCACTCTTTTTTGTTGTTGAGTAGTTGCCCTCCGCCTTAAACAAAGTCCGACTTGCGTAAGCGATCACTCGCTTTGTGCCCTCCGGCCTTTGAACCAGTAACGCGCTAAGTCCGGTATTACTTGCGTAGGTATGGATTTCTGTGTCTGCAGACTGGTCAAAATGGCCGAGGATTGGTGGTGTCTGTATTCTCCGCTTGAGCTCGTCGAATGCCCGCAGTTCTTCTCCCCATTCGAACTTCACAGGGTCCTTTGTGAGATGCGTGAGAGCCGCAGAAATCTTGGCGAAGTATCGGACGAAGCGCCCATAGTAGGCAGAGGGACCCAAGAACCTTCGTATTGCCTTCTTGTCCGACGGCGGAGGAAAAGCGGCTACGGCGCACGTCTTTTCGGGGTTAGGACGAACACCCTCGTTGTTCAAAACGTGGTCTAAGAACTTCAGTTCCTCTTAGGCGAAACGACATTTCGTTGGCTTGAGGGTGAGTCCGGCTCTCTTGATTGCCTGGAGCACGGCTCGAAGGTGTCTCAAGTGCTGGTTGAAATCGCGTCAAAATACTACGACGTCGTCGAGGTAGACAAGACAACTCTGCCAGTTCAGACCTGCCAAGACGGTGTCCATGACACACTGGAAGGTGGCTGGTGCTGGTCAGAGTCCAAAAGGCATCACTTTGAACTCTTACAGTATGTCGGACGTGACGAAGGCAGTTTTCTCACGGTCGTGTTTGTCGACTTTAATGTGCCAGTAGCCACTCCTCCAGTCCATCGACGGAAAATATATTGTGTGGCGCAGCCGGTTCATTGCGTCGTCGATAGGCGTCTTTTTTCGCCACGGCGTTCAGTCGACGATAATCCACGCATAACCGTAGGGTTCCGTCGATGTTCTTGACAGGCAAAACTGGAGAGGCCCAAGTGCTGCTCGAAGGGTGGATGGTGTCGTCGTTGAGCATTTCCTGAACTCGCTCTTGAATGGCCTCTTTCTCTTTTAAATATACCCTATATGAGGATTGGTGGACAGGAAGCGCATCGTCGTTAGTAAAAATGCTGTGCTTCGCTACTGTCGTTTGTCGCACCCTTGAGGGCGTGGCGAAGCGGTCGCTGAACTCGCCGAGAAGCTCGAGCAGCTGTTGTCGTTCAGCAGGAGGAAGCTTTGAGTCGATGTCAAGTTCCGAGGACGGCGTTCTGTGTTGCTGCGATGAAGTTGGGTCTTCCGAGAGGGCGGTGATCGCGGCTAAGTCCAGGAGTTCTTCAATGTGGCGCACGGCAGTACCTTTCGTAAGGTGTTGTACTCTTGTTGGAAGTTAGTTGCAAGGACCGTGGCACGCCGGTCTTGCAGCTTCGTTACACCTATTACGACGCCGAATCCCCTTTTTAAAAGCAACTGAACACCTCCCTCGAGCAGAACTTCACCGAAAGTGGCGTCATCAGTCCCGGCGGCTAGAAACACACTTGGTCGCGGCGGTAGGTTTAAGTGGTTAGCAATGACTCGGACCGCATATGACGTGGCGTTGGGTTCCTCCGGTGGTGGGGCAGGTTTTTGCAGGGTCAACCGTTTCGCTCCCAGACCGATGACGGTGCCGACTCGCACAAGAAATCCATTCCGATAATAAGGCCTCTTGCACAGTCTTGGAGAACGACGTACTTAACGGGGCAGGCCTCAACATGAATGTCGACTCGTGCGTTTATTTTAGCGTGGTAACAGCGGTCCTGCTGGAAGCGTGTTGCGGGCCGGGTTTCATTGAAAGGACAGCGGCCACCAACAGGCCGCTCGGAGGACCTCTGCGGGCCGGATTTGGCCCGTGACTCCGGGTTTTGAGACCCCTGATGTATGTCTCGTTTAGACTGGAATTGGATCCGCAACCGCGACGCGGATCCGCGCGTTCTCAACCGCAAAGCGGGGATCAAGCGGTCGGGGCGTGTTTTTGCCAACCGCTTCGCGACGCTGACGTGGCGTCGGTGGCTTTCGAAACAAAATGGCATCCGTCGCTGGTGGGGCGTCTAAGGCGCTGTAGCCCTAGCATTGCAGCGGACAAATCAACGTAAAAACGTGATGTTCACGTCCGTCACTTGAGCACCCCGCGAAAAGAATTGACTTGTAATATTAACAGGATTCGCTCCGGCGATTTCGTTCGTGTAAGAGTTTATTATTGGGGGTGCCAAAGCCCATCGCTCGCTGCCATGTTAGTTTTTGCCCATAGAACGTCGGAACTGGCCCTGATCGACCGAAATGACAGCTTTTGTACCCACTAAGACAGTCACGTGAACTACTGAAAGCTTTCGACACCGTGCATGACCACCACAAAGGCTGATATAGACGTCGTGGGTCTAATTGCGTAGCCAACATATTACCGCGGAACTGGAGGGTACCGGCGCTAGTTCGACCTGTAACGTTTCCAACTACCAAAAGGAATAAAGGGAACCTACTCGAGAAATAAAGTGTACGCACCAAACGACGCATAGTTAATCCATGCGGCGTTTCTTTGCGCTTAATGTCAAACAAACAGTAGACTCGATCGATGTGCGGGTGACGAGAGGAGGGTCCGCCACCAACGAAGCCACGACCGGCCATACTCCCTTTCACGATAGCTTGGCAAACTGTGGACGCGGCGTCCCCATCGACCCAATACGAGCGTCGAAGCAAGGCACGTGGCGACACTCCATGGTCGAGGCAACGCAGCCCTCCTTACGGCCTCAGCAATGGCGCCGTCCGCGACAAAAAGTAGTTCTAGGCTTCTTTTTCTGTTAGGAATGTTGCGGTTAAGAAAAGGTCAAATTAGTCGTTAGTTGTATATACAGCAGGAGGTTAGTCTGCCAGAACATGGCGACATTGTTAACCACTGTAGGTAAACAATTTAGCCAGTGCAGAACGACTGCTAGCCTGCAGGTCTTTAACGTGCGTCATGCAGTAGTGATACACGACCGCACGCCGGTACGATGCTCATCCAGATCGAAACGTGCAAAAGTAAGGACGTGGAGCGAAAGCTCGCGCTGCAGCGTGAGCTTTCGCTCCACGTGCTTCGAGCTGGTGTGTGCTAGGCCACTAGGCCACTCCGCCACCGATCCCCCTTGCGGTTAGACTCTTCTTATCGTAACACTACAAGAAACGAAAGAAAGACGAAGACATGTTACTTTTAAGCAAACGTAATACGGATAAGCACTTTACCGAGTCAAGCGCGACTTGTGAACGATGTTTGAACCATCGCAGCCGTCTAATCCACACCTTCCTTTAAAATATCGCCCTGGCATTAGCACCCGCCACAGATTCGCGGGTAAATTGAGCGTATGGTTGTCTCATCAACTCTTTCCTGAAGAGCTCGCTGCTCTAGCGGACGGCAATGTAGCGGTGGTGGACGTTCGTTGGAAGTTGGTTGGTATCGCAGTAGACGACTTTTCACCAGCAGACGACAGCCGGTTCCTGCGGGCCTCGCACTTGGCGCAGCGACACGAACGCTCCCGTGACGTGGCGTCACGTGCCTCGCTCCGACGCTCTTTTTGTGCAGCGGGGTCCGTAACCTCCGCAGTTCGCCAAGATATGGTGCAACGGAGTATAGCACCGAACACATCCCCCGCACCACGGTACACCAGTGCCGCTTACTACTCCGAAAATTATAAAAGCGTACGACGATGGGGGAAACTGGCCCTCTAACCCGAAAACAAGGTCAGCTATTCATGCGAGAAGGGTCCACTTCGAAGAAAAGGTCGGGGGCATCCCCTTCTGAATCAGCAAGGCGTGCCTAGCTGGGTTTTGCTTGTGGGCGAAGTTGAGGGAATCGCAGGCGGGTTTTGCGGGTCCATGTCTCTTTTTTTCCCTGCCGGAACTCGTGATGTGTGCGAACAGTCTAAAAAATCTTCAGAGGGCCATAATACATATATTTTTGGCTTCGGATCGTGGATTGTAAAACCGGGTTGCCTAGCGCAAGTCTCAAAAGATCACGCGTGATCGCCGAGAAACCACCAACCGCGTCTCGGTGTGTCTGAACGGGGTTGTTTGCGAACCGCATCCGCAACCGCTTCGCGAACGCAGCTCAACTGCCAGTGTGAATGCTTTATTAGGAGCGATCCAAAAGCGTCTCCATGCTCGCGCCTTTGGTGCGGTTGAAGAAGAACGCACTCGCGCTCCCAAGAAAAAATTGAGGTTATGTGTAGATTGATACAGCCTAGAACTACAGCCTCAACGGAAGAGATACTGCCTCAACGGAAGACGAGTCTCCCAGCTGTAGATGTCAAATTTAGCCAGTGCGCGCGCTCCGAGAAGATGCCGACAATAAAAGTTGGCTTCTCTCGGATATTGATGGATCATAGCACAGTCCATCAATATTCCGGAGCACAGTCCGTCAATATTCAGGAGGAAACGCAAACTTGCCATCGGTGTCCGGCAGGCGAGTGAACCCCTCATCAATTTTCATAGACGGTTGAGTGAACATTTAATGGTCCTTTCTCTTTTGAACTTGATCGTTAGGCTCCCTGTTAATTTTGTCCTCAGGCATTTTTTTTATCGAACGTTTTTAACTTTGCTTTGATGCCACACTCTTTGCAGAGACGAAGCCGTTCATCACGTCACTCGCTTACCAGCGTTTCTCTTTCACCATAAAAATAATCTATGGGCGCTTTCATGTCTGACACAGATCGTGGAAGTTAATTTTCAAATCTAGCAGCCTTTTCCGAATGCTATCTATGCAAATCAGTGCAATGTTTCAAAGGGTAAGAAACTTCGGGAACTCGTAACTCAGCATCCATCTGCTAGCAACAGTCTTGCGTCCCGTCTTGCCTAGCTGGTTTTATCTTTATAATTTATTATTCCCTCTAGAACTTGAAGTATTTCCTCAATGTACTTGCTGACGGGTTTCATTGCTTCCGTTCTTGCGCTCCACCTCGTTTCAGGCTCGTGGCGTCTTTTAGTTTTTCCCACCGTTGAGCGAGAGAAAAACTCGTATTGTGTTTCGATGGCCCCAAAAACGTAACCATCATTTTGTTTTCCTTTGCAGCGTGCACACCCACCAAGTTGATGGAGTGAAACTTTTCTTTGGTTGCCACTACTTCTCTGTTTAGCCTTCACAGCAACATTGTCGTAGAGCTGGGATTGTCAATCCTGTAAATTCTTTTGTTTTTTTTCTTGCCGTTTTAGCATAACCTCTACAAAGCTTTCAGCATCTTTTTTTTTTTGTATATGAATAAAGCTGAGGAACTACTTGTAACGTTAAAGACTTCTTAGAGTCAACATCATCATATTAGACAACCTGGGACATTTGTTCCCGTTGTGAACAAATGTGTACACGAACGCATTGGAAATATTGTCACGAATGACAAGTGATGAGGCGGCGAATAACTGAATAAACTAAACGTTTAATGGGGCGAACTTGTGCCCAAAAATAAAAGGGAAAAAGAAAGATAACAGCAGAGCGTCGCGGGCGTCGAAGGCGGCGAAGACAGCAGAGATCGAACGCTGAGGCGAAACTGACTCGGCTTGCCAGGCGGAGCCCCTTTTGTACACGCGTGGGCTTCCGGAACATTCGGCGTAGAAGGTTCGGTCCGTAGAACATTCTAACCTCGAATTAGCAAGGCGGCTCTCGAATTTACTAGAACATCACATTACACCGTCAACAAAAATGTGTAGGCGCGGCCAGGAATCGAACCCTGGCCTTCTGCTTGGAAGATAAGCACGATAACCGTTATGCCACGGGCGCGCTGCCTGCTTGGTCAGCTGTGCCCGCGGCAATATATACAGAAAGACAAAAGGAAACCCAGGCACCCGCAGCCTTTTACGGAAACGGGGGCTGTGGTCGCAATCGGTTTTTGCCTTTTGAAGCATCGCCATCCACGGTGCTTTTCTTGGACTTCCAAGACTACACATATCTGCCATTTTTGCGCTCTATTTCGTGTAAGCTTCTCAAAACAACTCAGCCCCGCAGCCACCGTAGTCCCGCTGCTGCGTCGTGGCGCCAGTATAGCCAAATGTCATAGCGCCGCCCATAAAACTGAGAGCAGTCTGAACTTATATGAAATAGAAACCATTAGGGAGATAGGTAAGAGCTTTAATGTGCCGGCTGTCGTCTATACTCCGTTCACACTTAAGCTAAGACTGCAGCCAGTTAGAAATAAATAGAACTTAATTTTCCTACTTGAAGTAGTTTCAGTGTTATTCATATTAAAAATATCGCAAAAAAGACGGCACAAAAAGACGTTCCTTTTGCGCATGGCTCAACTATACTTCGTTTCAGCTTCGGTCCAGACGCAGCCGATGCTACAAGCGCGAGCATGTGACCCTGAACAGTGCTTGCACTGCACGAGCGCGCGTGCTTGGCAGGGACGCTGAAAGCCCGCGGAGCTCGCGCTTGTAGCATCGGCTGCGTCTGGACCCAAGCTGAAACGAAGTATAGAAAAGTGCACCGATTGTATCGTTTTCCCCGCGATCGCGCGCGATGAAAGAAATAGGAGTTGCAAGTCGAACCGCGATCGCGATACTCTTTTCACCGTTAGGCTAATTCACACTGCCTCATTTTTTTACGTTAAGTTACGTTACAATTCACCGAAACTCGTGCTCTCAAATTTCACGTGTATTGCTCTCTCCTTGAACTGGTAGCCTCGCTTAATATGAAGCACAGATGGTCCCGGTGACTTCAACGTAATATTTCGTGACATAACTTAACGTAAGAAAATGGGGCAGTGCGAATGGACCTTAAGGGTGAAAAACGTGCACACCATTCCAAACTTTACTAATCCTCAGGCCAGCGTGCGCTCTTCTCAGCCCGGTGTGCAAGACGTGCAAGACGAGTTTTGACGGAGGCTTCTTGACACGGGCCCGGACGTGTACCGGAACCCACGTCGCGTCAGCCGGACAACGTTGCTACAGTTTCTTTGACGCGCGTAACCAAGAATAGCACGACAAAATGAACCAGCGAACCCACAAAACACAACGATGCGCCTTTTCTGTTCTAATCGTCAGAAAACATAACACTACAAATAAAACCAAGAAAACACCAATGAGGTAGAGGGGCTTAGAGCGATAAACCGGAGTTCCGGTCTGCACTTGAAAGTGACCTCCATAAGGCCGCTGCCATTGTACGCGAATTTGACCACTCGTCACGTGACCAAACCAAATACGTGACGTCACAAGAAAGATGGCAGCGCCTGCAGGCAGCGGCTGGCCCCAGCTCGGCCGGAGCTTCTCGGATGCTTTGTTCGTTGTCGTTCGTGTCGGCGAGTTGATTTTAGACGCGGAAGCCGTCATATCAGGCCGGTCGAAAGCAACTTTAGAGTTCAGCGTGGTGTCTGACGTAGGTATAACGTGAAAATAAGGAGGAACGGTGCGCATTTCGCTGGTGACTGATGGGGATATTACCACGAAAGAGACAATCGGCCCTACGTTGCTCGACCTCGGATTTATTCGGCTACCGCTAGGATAAATTTTAAGGCGGCGGTTCTGTGCTCTCGTTGACCATCGGAATCATCGAGGTCCGTAGTGAAGCGTGTGCAATATATTTGGATACAGAGTTTAGCGACGAAAATTGCGTGAGTCGTGTTTGGCAGTGTGCAATCGTGGTGCCGCTTCGTTCAAATGACCGAAGGCTCACTTTGGTTGTGCGGCGCACCGGAGAGCTGCCTTCAAGCTGGTAGTTCCTGTGCCGTGCTTTAGGTGATGCGGTGCTGCTTCTAAATTGTTCTGGCGTATGCGTGCATATCACGGAGCACAAGTGTTGCCGTTGGTATTGATTCGCTTGTCTGTCGCACGTTTTGTCGACACAAGTTTCATCAACACTCGGTACGCGAATTGCAAGCTGTATGGACATTTCATCGCGCGTGTAGGCTACTTAGTCCACCTGTTCACGCCGCTCTCCGACGACCGTCTGCAGCGGCTCATTACCAGAAAAGCGGTTCCACATCAACTTCAGTTCAGTTCGTCCACGGCAGTCGCCAAACCCCGAAGGAGAGGATTTATTGGGACAGAATGCCACTAAAGCAATGCAGCTTCTTTAGCGGTCAGGATAGACTCTCTTCTGTCAGTTTTGTTACAATTGTCACGGATGCTTGCTCCAGTCCTATCTTCTATCAATATTTACTATTCTGGAAAGTTCCAGGCCATGCTCAGCTGTCATCGTATATTCTAGTGGAGGTGCCGGGTACTTTACCCATAGCCCTTCACTCTGTGTGCACCCTGGCGGCTCCTCAGCCGAGTTGCCTGATAACGGGACACGGGTGGCGGACTATCCCGCGTCTTAAACCTCCGGCGGAGCCGTGAACCAAATCCTAACCCGAGCCTGGCATGAAAACCGCAAGACGAGCGAGTACCACGAGGACGAACCTCAGAAATACACCACGAAGAACCTGAAATCCGAGCCAGTCGCTGCTACCAGCAAGAACCACCGAATTCGGTCATTTGCCAGAAAAACCAAAGCTGACTAAGCCAACAATGACAAACCTGTAGCAGCAAACCGCGTCCGCTCCCACCATTGTTTGCATGCCCGTCGCACCTCACACTCCGACGACCTTTCACGCAAGGTGTATGAAGACGTCGAGCGGCTGGATTGAACAATATGACCGTGTCGCCCACCACAGTGGGTGGACAGACAACCAGCTCCTTCAGAACCTATACTTCTCGTGGAAGAAACTGCATGCCCGGCGCTGGTTTGAGAACCAGGAATCCCCCTTAACGTCGTGGGAAGTTTGCAAGATCGGGCTGAAGTGCACGTTCATCAGTCAACATTGACGAGAGAAAGCCGAATTCCTGATTTTGTTCGAGAACACGGCCCCAACCAGAGCGTCGCCGCCTTCGTGGAGGATGTTTTGCGCCTGATCGAGCACCCACGCCAACCCTGATGCTATAGAAGACAAGAAGCTAAGAATACCATGTCCCTCATGTGAGGAGGCAACGCCTTCGGCAGCCTTGTCCGCAACACACACGACAACAGTCGAAGGGTTCATATCACCGAGGCTTACAACATTGAATGTACACTGCAGGCCCGAGCCTGTCACTATCAACAGCTCGCCAGCGTCTCGACACTCGAGTCGTCCAGCTGCAACTTCTGACGCCAGCCTCCCAGGCATCCGCGACATCCACGACGTTGTCCGGAAGGAGTATCAGGGAAGCTCACTCTCCTGCCATCAGTTGCCCGGCTTTTTGATTGTCAAGATTGTTTCGGAACAAGTTCGACAGACATTGCAACCGGAGACTTCTTCGAGCGAAGCGGCATCTGATGAACCGAGGGCGACATATGCCACAAAGTCACGATGACCGCCACCGGCTACCTGTTAGTATTCAATGCCAAATCAACGGGACACCCCAACGCCGAAGAATTCCCGACATCGGGAAGAACCAGTGTAGGTCCGCGCTGAACAAAGTACACCGAGGAAAGCGGAGGTGCTGCGAATGGTCGACCGAAAACCACTCTGCTACCACTGCACGAGGCCGACCATGTCTACTGCAGGTGCCCGTACCAATGAATTGGCCTGCAAGGGTTCGTGCCGAACGACCCTCGACCACGCCTCGGGGAGCGTCCGCGGGACATTGAGGATTATCTTCGGCAGTCTTTGCCCCTAGTACCAACATTACCCCGAAGCTCCTGATCCCCATCACTTTGACGGAAGGTAAGCACGACAAAGCGGGTGAGCGGCAATGCAAAGACTGTTGATTTGATGTCGGTTGTCGTCCAAGGGCAACACGTAATAATTTGCTGACGCCAATTATCTGTGACTACTCCACGAAGCACACAATTTTCAACTTTGAGAGAGTATGCCGCTGAGTGACTTGAAGAAATAGAATGGTTGGTTGTCCTTAAAAGTGGACACCAAGCTTCACCTGACTTCACTTTGCCACACGAGACTTACACAAGTTGCAGTGGTCGAGGGATGCAGAAAAAATCGCCATTACGAAATGGAAGTGAAATGGCTTGGATAGCAAACAAACACTGTTGCCAGCCATCAAGTTAACGGTATGGCAAAAGGCACAGCCACGTAAGCAATAGATGCCCGAGCTTGCTGCATTGACGCAGAAAACTACCAGGAAAATTTGCGGATTAGAAGCCAGCCCTGCACGCTTCAGTGCATCAGATGTCAGTGACGGCACATGACGTATGATTGCAAGACGGCATCAGTCAGTGAAAGTTGACCGAAACTGAACACCGACGTGCCAGGAGCGTCGTCCGACAACAAGGAGCACAGGTGCTATGACTGAACGCCTGACACGAGACTGTCGCATAAAGAACTCGTTATAGAACAATTTGCTAAGAATCAATAATTATGTAATCAAGTGGAAAATAAACATTTTTGATACAATAACCAAATAAACATATTTCTGCATGCCTTTACGCCTTCAGAGTCTGTACACCAAGAATTGTGTTCATTGCGCGCGTGCTGGACCTTTTGAGGACACTCGCATCTCTGACCTTTCAATATTAATTAATGGGACATACCAGACTGCCAGACTTGTTGCAAGGGGCTGCACTCGTTCCACTTCTCCTGAACATGTGGTGCATTCGAAAACTAACTCCAGTGATGTGAAAATGTTATTTATTAATTTATTCCCTCCAGGGGCCTTTGTAGGCATTGCGGAGAGGATACTTAAAACTACAGACATGATAATAACATCAAAGCACACTGACATTAATGAGAAAACGAACCCAGCTACCAAAAGTAAGAACTACACTCGTAAGAAACAATAAAAACGAAGGCTACGGTCTCGGTGAGTCAATATGCACGTTGGAGAGAGGCACATGACAACATATTATCAGATTGCTTGTCTGCACAGATTTGTCACACACCTTCACTCCGTCTCTCTGATTGGCTCGAATGGGCTGTGGCGGTTGCCCTTTTCCAAGTTATGGTGAAACGAAGTATAGGCAGCCCATACTTTTGAAAAAAGTATTGAAGAGAGTGAAAGGAATTGGTAGTCAAAAATTTTCAACAAGACTGCTCTTCGGGCATGCGATGAACACAAATATGAATCATATTGTCCAGGTAATTAGAACAAGTAAATAATTGACCGACTAATACAATGCACTCTTGATAAAAAAAGTATTGCTGCAATAAATTTTACGAAAGAGAAAAATGTTCAGTTAATCTTCTATCTCCGAGTTGCATACATTTAACGAATTGCTGATATGTGTGGTTCTATCTCTAAGCCTCTAAAGAGTGGGGCTGCATTTGTTTTAAGGTTCTACATGTTAGAATGATGGATTAGTGGATTAGACAACCATCTAACAGCAGTATGATCATACACATGGAGGTTACTGTGGACTATTGATACCGATCGGCAAGGTAAGGAGTCTACTAATTCTAATTTCCAGGGGACATCGGATGCAACATTTTGTGCACTGATCAATCAAGAATGCGAAGACTTGCTGTGTTCTGAGTTCCAAGGGGACAAATAAACTGTCTTATGAACATAAGTAATGAGTTCACGTCCACGTCAATTAAGCAAACACCAGCTTTTCACTTCAAAAAAGTATTGCGATCGAATGTAGAATCGTCGATTAGCACGAAAGGTTAAAGATCGCAGGAGCTTCCTCGCTAAAGGTTGCTGTGATTATGCAGTTACCTAGGGCTGAAACAAATTTCCCTAGGCCCTACGTCCGGCGCATACACTTCTCGCGTTGATTCTCAGACATTCCAACGTTCGAATAAAGCTAAGAGAATGTGAAAATTTCATGCTAAAGGCACTCAAAGGTCTATGGATCCTCGAAGACATCCGGGAATCCGAGCACCGGTGCGGCGATGCGGCTGATGCTGTCTCACAGGCATTAATATCCAGATGATTCAGAGCGATCTTGCGCAGAAAGGGTATAAGAGTCTCATTCCTTCATATTTTCACATTATACCTGCGTCAGCGAGCACTGAAAAAGCCTGAAGTCGTTGGAAAGCAGCTGCACATCACGGCTACCGCGCATCGAACAATCTCGGATCCGCCAGCTCAGGGCGCTGCCATCTTACCGATGACGTCACGGCTCTTGTGAGGTCACGTGACGAGTGGTCACTTTTGCGTACAAAATGGCGGCAGCCAGGGAGGGGTGCCACTTGAGAACTTCCGGTTTATCACTCTAAGCCCCTCTACCTCGTTGAAAACACTGAACCGTTGCCAGACTAAACGCTTTTCGAAGTCAATCTCCCTCCAAATATCCGCTAGTGAAAAGGCGCTCGACTTTTTCAGTCCACGCGTCCGCGGACGTGGCGCGGATTCCAGGAATCGGAGACGTGAGGAGATGCGATTTTCGTCCGTGGTGCACGGTCCGCGGACGAAAATCGCGATTCGGTTCGTCGTGTGTATCGGCTATTAATATTATTAATATCGCTGTGTGTCGACTGCCCTCCGATGGCACTTTTGAGCACCTGCAATTGCCGTCCGAAGGTAACGTGTGTTTAATCAGCCACTCGCCGCCTATTTGTTTTATCGTGAAGCGCGAATGAGGGCTGCGAGTCACACGCCACTGTAGCGAGCGGTTCTTTTTTGCCCATGCCATGCCTGCGCCGTACAGGCGCGCGGTTTCTTCGCGTTTGCCGAAGCGGCACGATATCAGAAGTTACGGTTGGATGAACTTGACCCTCATATTCGTGAGTGGCGGCGACAGCATTCTTACAAATTGCGGAGCAGCTAGAGAGACCACAAACGTACAACAATAAAGCAAAAAAATATTTGTCCGAGGCGTACCATCGAGTGTACGAATACTTGGTCAATTTATTAAAATAAATAGTATAGGTAAAGTGGGCATACGAGTTTCGGCTGGAATATGCTAAAAGCATGCTCTGCTTCGCTAAAGGACAGCACTTGAACGTTCGGGCGGCACATCGCTTTGAGTCCCGGGCGTCCGCCGGGGGCCACATGGGAGTCGGGCGGCACATCAATGCTATAGTAGCTTTAGTTAACATATAAGTATGGTGGGAGCTGAGGACAAAAGCTGTCTAAGCAGCTTGACTGGTCCTCAGCCCCCTCGCAGGAACACAGCGGTTGCAAAAACATGCACAAGAAATACATAGATGAAAGCAACAAAAAAGGCAAAGATCAAACAAAAAACACCTACGAGAGAATCAGTGTAACCAGATAATTGCTTTGATAGATAAATATCTCCTAATATCACAGCAAAGAGCCATCAAAAAAGAAAAACACCTTTGAGGTAGTCAGTGTAATCACATAGTTACTTTGATAGAAAATGTCTCCTAATATCACGCCTGCTACAGGATTCTATGTCGAAGTTAGACCGGATCATTTTGTTCAGAAACGTTGGCAGTGTTTTTTTAATCGTCTGTAAACCATAGTCAGTGAGGGATGCTAATCGTATCAAAAATCTGTTTATATCTCTATATTACTGTGCATATTTTACACACAGTCTAAAATCATAGTATTGAAATACATTCAGAACACCCAGCCCAACAAAAATTTCGTTAGTACGAAAATTATATGGCACGTTGCATATGATCCTTAGCACTCTTTTCTGCGGTAAAATAGTTTTTGCAGATTAGTTTTTGTGGTGGTACCCCAGACTAGATGACAGTATTTCAGGTGAGATAAAAATAATGAGTTATATAAAATTAGCTTAACTCCAATAGGAAGGATATGACGATGTCTATGTAACATACCAGTTATTTTGGCAAGTTTAGAAATTAAATAGTCCACATGTTCGGTCCAAGACATATGTGCTTTGAGAAAATTACCCCAAAATTTTAAATGTGTTTACTATTTCGATTGGAGAGGAGACTCAGAAAATGTCGCTTGTTAGGATGATATTCACATTGCTAGATTGCTAGGGCTGAAAAAGGTCGCCTTCGTTTTTTTTTTCTTATTTATGATAAGATTATTCGAACTAGCCCAGGTTTCTAGACTTTTTATGGTTTTATTAGCAACACAAGTAATTTCATTGCAATTTTTAGCTGAAAAAAGAGGCTGGTGTCATCAGCGTAAATGATAAACTTTACGTTTTCTGCTATGTTAACGATATCATTGATGTATATATTAAACAGTAGTGGCCCCAGTATACTGCCTTGTGGTACTCCAGATTTAATTGATTTTGTATCGGATAAGTGACCGCTAATATTAACGAACTGTTGGCGACTTTCTAAGCATGATTTAATGAGGAGTGCTGCATGTCCTCTGATACCATAAACCTCACGTTTTCGAATGAGTAACTCGTAGTTAATATTATCAAATGCTTTTGTAGTCTATGAAAATGCCTAGGACAATGCCTATAAGTAGTAAAGTGTAAACATTCTGCCTTTTTCAGTGTGCATTCTGGCGTTTTAGAGCAGTTCTTCGTTTTAGCATAGCATATAGAGTGCACAAGAGCTGTCGCTATCTTGCTTTATAAATAAATGAGTTGTGTATGAATCTGTGATTCTGGCTTCTCCTGTGATTCGGCATTTTGGAGAACTCAATGCCACTATACATATACAAGCTTGTAAAATGCTCAACATGATCCTGCAAAAGAGCTGTTTTTTCTTTACCAGTTGAGCAAAGCACTTTGGACAATCCTTCATGAAAGTAGGAAAGTTACAAGCAAATAAAGAATAACTAACCGTTGAAAAAAGGCGTGCAATGTTTTATATATCCCTAAAACCATTCCTGCATATCCCAGTGCCGCCACAAAATAAAAGCTAAACGAATGAGAAGCCAAGTAAATCGCTTTGCTTTTAATCGTAACTTCCTATTCGACGGGCGAAAGTTGAAGAAAACCTTGATTTTTCAAATGTAACACTTTTTTACCACAATTTATCACTTTAACACAATTTAACACTTAAAGGGGCACTGAAGTCGATTTTGAGATCGTCCTTTTGTGGTGACAACTCACTCTAGACGCTCTAAGCATTCCAACAAATCCGAAACCACAACCGTGCGTAGCTTATTTCCTCGTTAAAAGCGTGATCAAAGATCGCGACACGCCCTTCTTGGGCACGAATTTTCTTCCGAGTGAAGCAGTCGACGAAGGGCGCTTGCCGGCGAGTCACTAGCGATGGCTTCGCCCGCGGAGAAAAAGAGGAGTCTTATCCGAATGTGTACCTATCAGACTCTGTTCGAAACGAGTTACAATAAAATCATCCGAATTCTGAACGTATTGTAGGGCTTTCATTGGTCCACACAATGTACTCCGCGAAAAAAAAAAAACAGTCCACAGGTTTTTCTATTGCCTCGATATGAGTAAGCGGTTTTGTAACATAGGACTTGGTATATGTGGGAACTAACACATTTTAAACAATATAAGATCAAAAACGACCTTTTTCAAAAATGACTTCAGTGCCCCTTTTAACACTTCCAGCAAATGTCCATATTTCCGACCAATTGCTGCTCATTTCGTTTTTCAAAATGCCCTTCACGCCCCGCGGCTGCACAGCGCGCTACGGCGCCGGAGGATTGACCCAATACGGCGTCGGCGAGCGCGGTGTCTCCACTCACCACCCTGGAAGCCTGATCGGCACCGGCATGAAGGCACCCTAATCAGCCCGCCCTATGGACATAAGTGGAGGGACCTGTGGAACGTTGGATACGCCTTGCCTGTGGTGGCAAGTGATTCTATTGTGGATTTTATGGTAAGGATAATGTTTGCGCAAAGGTTAGCGCAAAAGGAGCGTCTTGCGAGAACGGTCATTCACCGTTGCCCGTGGAGGCATAGCCGCTGGTGGCTCTAGGAACGCTTTCCGCTCTAAAGGCCTTGGACAAAATTCACACTTGGCGTTTCTTACAACCATTGTCATGGGAGCGCGCAAGATACGCATGTGTCGCATAGTACATGTCACGAGCGAGTGCTCCGCCGCCATTCGCTTCTAGAAGCTGCTCATTTCAGTGCATCGCCGCCATTTGCTTCCAAGGGCCACACGAGGCTCTTGCCTTGTGCATCGGCGCATTTCAAACTACTTGCAAACACGAACGCATCAAGGGTCTTTATATACGTTCGCACCTGGTCGCATAATCTGCGATGGAAACTTATATGCAAAATAACATATAATCGGCAACCTCGGTCACGAAGTGATGACGCAATTATTTTGAATATCTCTGCAGCTTACACCGTCACAAGTCGTAAATTAAAGAATCATTCAAAGAGAACAAGAAGAAAAAAAATCAATATCTGAGATCTCGCGTATATTTACTCGTGTTTTCTCAATTGGATTCAAGGCCCCGGAATTACGATAACGTAACTGATTTCATTTCGCTACTAAGCGAAAGCAAAGCGGGTTACGTTTGCAGAATCATAAATGAAGTCTTCGGAGCTAGGCAGTATTTAAACTGCGTCGAACTCAGGTGTTCATCTCAAGATTGAAGTAAACGAAAAATAAATAACCCGCATAAAGTTTCAGTTGGGTCAAATCCAAGACCCCGGCAACTTTCGAATGACGCACCACCACCTAGATAGGGAGAGAGAAACGAAATATAGGGAGAGAAAAAAATGAAAACAACCCAGAAGATAAGGGCCATAAATGGGCGTCGAGAAAGCAAAACCAGATACAGAATCCCCCATCCAAACAAACGCAAAAAGAAAAACATCACACGACAAAGGTAACAAGCAAGCGAGAGGGTTGGGAGCACCAGCATCTCCGCCTAGTCCGCACCAACACATTACGTGTACACACACGGTGTGCGATAAGCGCGTTACGAATGCATTTCCGTTATCGCCACCAAAACGTCGGCACAACCCTGCACGGCCAGTTTTGTGGGGCATCCCGAAGCGCCCGAAACCCGAAAGTGAACCGGTCCGACGAGGCCGGCTCCTCATTCTCAGACTCGCTGAATGATAGAGGCGGCTGCCCGTTGCTGTTGCTACCGGCTCTGCACACACCCTGACCTGACGTGGCGGTGGGGGTCTACGCGGCTCGACGGACCACTAACAGCCTCCTTTTCATCGAATAACCCCGCTCTCCGCGCGTGAGGCATGGGCGGAAAAGCGGGACCACGTGGCGAAAGACGAGACGTGCGACTGGTCTATCGAGCACGTGGCTTCCACCGCACTGTGGGCCAAAGGGGCGAAGGGAGTAGGGTGAGTCCGCAACTTTGATGGGCTGGTGGCCGGTTTGATTGTCGGCGTCGACAGCGGACGACATGGAAGTATGGACACCTCCGACTGCTGAAATGGTGGCATTGCACTAGTCTGTGAAAGGTGAAGAGTTGAGGAAACTCCTCCCACCTTTAATTAAACTTGAGGGAAAACAGAAGGACGGACAAACGCAAACTGGTTTGTGTTTGTCCATCCCTCTCTTCGTCCAAGTCTAATTATCCCTACCAACCCACTCGTTCTGTCCTCACCTCCCCCCTTTCTCCTCTTTCGCATGCTGGAGAGGAGACTATCTCCCTCTAGTCTGCTCTGCTCTGAACCTGTCACCAACAATAGCGTCATTGCAGGGGGCCAAGCACGAGCACCTTGGAGCACGGGAGCAAAAACTTGCTCTGCAATCCGATATATTGCTCTCTTCTTAGGTTTCAATTTGGACAGGTGTTATCTGGTTCCAGCATGCTTTCGTTCTAGTCATGTTACGCACCCTGGATCCACTACATCGGCTACATTGCCCCCGTGCAGTGGTGCCACATTTTGTAGGCAGGCTTACTACCCCTCGTTAAAAAATCCCCATGAAACATTTTTGAGAAGTACAAACAGGGTTGCTGGGTGTTGCAAAGGCGCGGTCTCTTTTGCAGACGTGTCGGTCCCTCCAACGAGCTTCACATGCACCTGGAGGTGTGCTACCAACAGTTTCCCAACCTGGAGAAAAGAGCGCGAGAAGGTGAGGGCTTCGAACCAAGATGAATGCACTGGGACTGCATTGTTATAGGTTCGTGGGTAATGTGAGGCTCACCCTATCATGACATGTCGTCGTGAAGTACCGAAGCACCTTCACGGATAACTCGCAGAGACTTATGTGATGCGTGTGGGTAGGGTGCCAATGGGGAGTCTCCGAGTTGTTGGGGGCACGTGTTTTGATCGATGGGAATGGTAATGTTGGTAGTCCTCCAGCATGTATTGCATTGCTTCCCTTCGATCTCCTTATGGGTGAAAGGGTTATGGGGTCCCTGGGTGGACATGGAGTTGTAGAAGACAGTCTCAAAAGGACTGCTCCAACTGGGTTTGAGCCTCTGGGCTCCTAGATAATAAAAATGGCCCCGCGCAGCGTCATCCGTGTGGTTTCTTGACCCGCCCCGAAGCGTGCAGCGCGTTGAGCTCCACAAGACTTGCAGTCATCGCCCAGCCGCTCAGCGTTGCATTCGTTGTGAGACGCTGCAGGACTGTGCCGGTGGCGATGCTGACACCGAGGTAGGCGGTGCTTCGTGGTCCACTAGCAGTGATGTTTGGGCGCAAAGGTGGGGGTCTTGTCTGCTAGGTGATGTTGCTCCAACTCAGCATCTCCCTAGCTGAGGGCTGCTCAAGTCTAAAAGATACTGTTTAAGAAGTGCATTTCAACATATGATCCTGGGGAATACCGGAGCCGTACCCACCGGTGCTCCCCGGTGTTCCACCCATTGCTCCCCCAGTGCACGCCCTGGGCTAGCTTCACTGAAAAGTGGAGTTAATCTAGCTGTATAGCGCTTGCTTCTGTGGAATTGGGCGCTTAACGTGCAATTTTGCAGAATTCAGAAGTCTAAGAGGTGTTAATAGTGGGCGCTTAATGAAGCTTGGGTGCTTCGCGCGGCTTAATGTGATGGATGCATTTCTCAAACTATCGTAATCCTAGCTTCCTTAGAAGCATGTGTGCATGTACGCCCAGCATTTTTGTATTTTGGGGCAGAGTTTGTCAGCCTGTGAACTGTACCGGGAGTGTGCAACGCCTGAAGGGGGGCCCGCCGATCCCAGCAGATGCACACGCACAAATGACCGTTCGCGGAGCTGCACCAGCGACACCACTGTCTTGTTGGGCTTCCATTATCACTCCACAGCCACTGAGACTGCGGCGTTACATTAGGAGGGCCAAAGAAGGAATTGGGCAGTGAGAAGCACGAAGATGACTAGCCCTGCCGTTCTCACTGACAAAGTAAAAATGCCATCCCCGAGAAATGGCTCTGATGCTCTTTGTGCAACCAGATCTCTCGCGCTCCAAATCTGCGACCGGGGCGCCTCTACGGATCCGCCGTTGAACTTCCACAAGCTTTGTGAGTATAGAGGAGGGTGGCAGGCCACAACCGAGCGCCATGAGCGATTCAACGGTCAGACGGGGGCCCCGGGACGTATCTTAGTGCTACCGAAGTACAGCGAAGCTCAACGAGAATGCGCGACAAAGTGGCAGACGCTCACGACTTGAGATCACCACATGCTAACATTGTGGCGCGCTGCAAGACGCGTTCGCGGCGACGCAGACGCAACATAGTTGGGGCTGGGTAGATTGTCTATGTGGAGAGCAAGTCGCCTGCTTGTGCAGGATTTGTGGTGACGTCAGAACGACGCCGAGCGCTGATTGGTTCTGGATTGAGCGATAGCGGGCAGACTCAGGCAAGCTGCCTTCAGGTCCACCCACTATCCTTCGTTCAGAACCAATCAGAGCTCGGCGTTCTGACGTCACCATAACCCTGCAAAAGAAGCAGACAAACTGCGCTCCGCGTTGACAGCGTTAGAAAAGGAAGAGCCTTAAGGGGCCGTTTATACTCCGTCGTAACTTCAACGAGCGCACGCGCTCGTTCACGCTCGCTGACGCTTTCTGCGAACGGGGTGTCTATACTCCAACGTCAAGTTGAACGCGGCGCCGCGCTGAGCAGCTCGACGCGCGACGTCGTAGCTTGCGACGGACTTGGACATGCTCTACGTTCAACGTTGGACGTCGGCGCCGCCGACGCAGGCTATCCCAGAAGCCCTCGCGCGAATGCCTCATTCGGGAATCCGGTTGGCGGGTTCGTTGGGGCCGGTCAGAGTGTGCGAGATGCTGGTTTCTGGGATCTGAACCTGTCGTTCTTGCCGTGTGTCGTGTGCTGTTGTCGTGTTCCCGTGTTGGTGTGTGTATTTAACGTTCGTGCGCTTGACTGGGCGATTGTGTGCGTGGACGTGGACTGCTCCGAGGATGCGCTACCCTCGATTCTCGATAGGCCTATCGACCTAACGAGCCGGTGGTGGTGGGCCGTGGTGTTGGGGTGCCGGCAAAAGCTGGAAGCTCGATGACGCGCCAGAGGTAGGGTTAATTAGAATTAAGGATGACCTAATGTGTGTGCTATTTATAATCATGTGCCAGTCGCACTCACCGGCAGTCGTTCCCGATCGAAAAAGCGTCGTCGAATGTACGGGAACGGCGGTCACGGAAACCTCTGAACTATTTAGCCGGCCAGAAATTTTCAATTGGGCTGTCCCAGCTTGTAAATGGTCTCAGCTTGTAAACGATAATAGCGATACGCGATGACAATTGGACTGAATCCTGTATTGTTTGTATAGGCTTTGTAAAGTGCGTTACAATTTCGAACGCGTACATTGCGTAATTTAGGTATCGTCCGCTCTCTTCGGTGTCCGTTTCTTAAGTCAGCGTGAAAGTCTACTATGATGATAACATACCGGACACCTGTCAGAAAGAGGTTTCTGTAGAATATCGAGTGCATAGATTTCATTGAAGCATTCCGGCGAAATCGCCGGAGTCGCTTGGCACAACTTCGACGGTTATCGGGCTTTTTTTTTTGACATTTGTGTGGCATTTAGGAGAAAATAAATACTGGTTTGCACTCGTTATCACCATCATTTGCTTGTTTTTGAACTGCTAACCGCTACCCCGAATGGTTGTTTTGAAGCGTGACATGACAACATGAAGACGAACCACACTGACCGATTGCCTCTAGGCTAGATGGCGCAAGCTACCGCCCATAGATAACCCGTAGAGACGATGCGGTTGCCACGGAGACGCGCATGCGTAAAGTGGGGCAGTTCGTCGGGGCGCGCTGGACCAGCGTTGGTCTGCGCTGGACTGTAAACACCATCGTTCGGGCGCTTCTCGGCGCAACGTAGTGGCCGACGAACGTCGGTCTGCACCGGCGCGCGTTGCGTTCGTCGACGTTGGAGTATAAACAGCCCTTTAGGCCATGTCTTCAACGTAGAATCGTACAGACACTCTGAACAAATCTACCAGAGAGGTATTCCGGGGCAACGCGCTCCCAAGCGAAATTGCTGTCTATCTCGACTGTTTGTGAGGAACACTCGACTGACCTGGACCCGGGATTCGGTGAGGCCGATTCTCATGGCGAGTTCCTCTCTCATAAAGATGTCCGGGTAGTGCGTCTTGGAGAAGCTCCGCTCCAGCTCCTGAAGCTGCGCCGGCGTGAACCTCGTCCGATGCCTCTTCTGCTTGGCGGGTTTGTCCGCGTCGCCTCCGTGCGACGAGTGGTGAGTCACCTGGGCCGATCCCTGCGGTCGCAGACGGCTTTTGTCGACGTGTACAGAGAATGGACACTATGCGGAGCGCAAATTCGTCTGATTCTTGCTCAGGGTTGCGGTGACGTAGAAAACGATGCAGAGTTCTGATTGGTTTTGATTGGAAGGATAGTGGGTAAACCGCAATTCTAGATGCCTTGAGGTCTACCCACTATTGTCTTCAATCAGCCAATAAGAGCTTGGCGTTCTGATATCACCTCAACCCCTGTGCAAAAAGCAGACGAACTTGCTCTCTGCACTGATGCGTGATTCTTTTTGTCGGCTTATCACCTGCGTCCGACGTTTGTAGTATCAAGGCACAACCCATTCGACTGCATTTGTAATGTCCACGACAGTCTTTCGGCTCTAAGATAAAAGAAAGATCGCTTTCACCTCAACGCTGCTGTACAGATTTGCGTATAAGTGTAATTGACTGCGCTGAGACCGCTTGTGTTCACCTACGACGAGAGAACATCCTGGTGGCGCATTCTATCGGATAGCGCTGGAACACTGCCAATCAACGTAAATGTAACCCATTTCATTCCTTCACCGTGCACTTGAAACTATTCTGAGAACATTATAAAAGTATAATTTCTCATATACATATATATAATGAGTAGATTTGATCGCGCAAATACCGCAAAATTTTTAGTCAAGCACTATATGTTCTCTCGCCGTTAGCGGTTACAAACGGGCACAATGCACTAGGTCAGATTCAAACACAAACGTGTAAATCGTTTTTTTCTTTTACTTTTCGAGCAGAAAGACTCTCGTAAACAATACAAAGGCAGCGAAGTCGGTCTCACGGTCGAGCACAAACGTCGGCGGTAAGCGTCAATGTTCGATGCCACACGGTAAGAGTTAATGGAAAAATATGACGGCAAAGTCAGTGACAACAAAAAAAAATCGATTGTGTGTTGCTTCGCTGTGACATTGTAAAGATCTAACTTGAGATATGCGTTTCGTGCATCGACGGCGCGAACACCCTCGTGCGCGGCAGCGTCTCTGCAAAAGAAACCCCTGCCCAAATCTAGCGGTCCAGCGGAAGTGGGAGACGCCAAGTTCGCGTCTCTTGTGGTCGCACGCACAAGCAACGACACTGTTATATTGCGTCTCCCCATTTTCTTCCCCAAGTACGCACGTTGTCTCCTTCCCTTCGCTTCCCTAACAATCCCCCACCATATGTAAACTACATCGAAATTTAATTTTTATCCAAAATTTCATTTTGTATGTGTTTGTGTGGAGGGCACCAATGTTCGTAACTCGACCTTCATCCAATATTCTAAAAGTTCCAAGTTTCGCTACAGTGCCTGGTACGCGTGTTCGACTAATGTGTTTACCGCGTCAAAAAGACGCTACACACAGTAGGCCTATGGAACCTGAAACGCGTCTCTGACTGGCGTGTGTAGCGTCCCGTAGCCCCAAGCGTTGAATCTGGTTCCCGAAATGGCAACAGATGATGTCACAAAAACTGGAGTGTCATGTGCGGTCGGATGTCGCGACCCCTAGCAGTTAGTGATGTAAGTGCCGGCAAAAAAAAAAAAAAAGCTATGAGCGAAGGCAAATGTTTTTGTCGTCAAGTAGTCCTAACACCTCGTTGCTTAAGCTTCCGTGGTCTGCCAAGCTAGAGAGCATGGCTGCCGCAGAACAGGCGTCTGTCACATCCCTCTGCTGTGACATTGCCAGGATCGCGGAAGGCAACGACGTGACACTTCGAGGATGTCATCAAGCGGAAATCGAGGGGACCACCATTTTAAGGCGCGATAAACACACCGGTCTGAGACGGGTTCCAGGGGTCTGATTTTGGTCAAGGTGAAAACGAAAGCGTTCTCGGCTACTGATTGGACGTAGCACAACAACTTGCGCGTAATCGACCAATAAGACATTTTGGACCGGTTCGCATGCTCACGATCAGGCAAAGTTTTGGTGAGAACGTCCGAGCAACCCTCCAAATAGCGAGAAGGGTGTCGTGGCCCCTCACGTGCTTGTTCTTAGTATAGTCATTCATCTACCGGTCGATTTCAGCTTTGTGTTCGCCAGCAGAACAACTTGAGGTTTGCAAAAACAAGTGCGGGTTGCCTAATGGCGTCCAACGAGGAATAGCAGACGATCCCAATTTCGGCACGCGACCAATCTCACCTCGCCGCGGCGCTCAACTCGTAGTGGACGATCAACTTTTTTTTTTTCTTGAGTCTGTTTGCAGACGACGTACTTCTTTTGTTTTTCTTTTTTCGTCTGCTTGTGGCGTTTTGTAGCAGACAAGCCGCCTTCTTGACTTGTGTTAGAAGACGAAGCGTCTACGAACGCTAACTCCGCTCGCTTCGTGAGAGGCAAAGGAGATCTCGTCTCGCATCTCGCGGTGACCAAAATTAGACTTCTGTCACGCGCCTTAGTTTCGCCGAAGTGAAGTATCGAGGTTCGACGAAGATTCGTGCCACTGCGGTGCCTGGATACCCGTCTCGGATTGGTGCGTTTAGCGTCCAATCCCGCCCATCCGTCGAAAGCGGTTCCGAAGTGGCAACGACGGACGTCACGAAAGCCGGAGTGTGTCACGCTATCGGATGCCGCGATCCTGGCGGTTGGTCGTAAAAATGCTGGCAAAAAGCACGAGCGTCCGCGAGTGTCGCTGGCGTCGCGGCGTCCCAACTCCTAACTGCCGAATCTTCCGTGGAGTGTCACACTGGAAAGCGACCTGCGGCAGAACAGGCGTCGGCCACATTCCCCACCGTTGCTGTGACACCGCCAGGGTCGCGACAATCGAAAGCGTGACACTTATATGACGTCATCAAACAACAATCGAAAAGACCACTTTTCTTTTTTTCTTTTGACGCGGTTAACAGGCATCATAGTGGCAACTTCCGATTGGCGCTCACCGTGTGCTGTTGCTGTTGCTGCTGCTGCTGCTGTTGTTGTTGCTGATGATGATGATGTCCGGGCATGGGTAGAGGGTGCGGATGCGGCTGCGGCTGGCTCGTGGCCGATCCCAAGACGCTCGTGTTCCCTGGCCTCGCTTCCAGGACCTGGAGGGTGGGGTGTCCCTGCGGGGAGGGCTCGGGCACGGGCTTCAGGGAGTCCTGGTCCGAAGCCTTGACGGCTGCGCAGCCCGCGACACAGTTAGCAAGACACGCGCGAGCCGCGTTCTCTAAAGATTCGAATGCTTCGTAACTAGACTTCGTTTCGCTTTCAGCAGCAGCATCCGGTCCTCCGCCGTCGCAAGAGGCTTAAATACCGCGGTCTTGCTCTCTCGGTCCTACTCGGCTGCAAGTGTGTGAACGATGCTTTCAACCACGACTTGCCACCCCAACGTCGCTTGAGGTTGAATTTATACTAAACAAATTTTCAGCGATACTTTTTCGAAACACTGCATTCCATGTACATATTATTACGAGACTTTAAAAATAAATATCATTACCGTTTTTTTTAGGGGGGGTGGCTTTGCTCTCACAGTTGGAAGGATGTCGCCGAAATCACAGCGGACTGCACATCATATAGGGCCTCTCAGTTAAACAGTAAAACTATTTGGTTGTCTGCATATACGAGGGGCGTTCATAAAGTTCGTATTATTGTCACGAATGAATATAGATTCAGCAATGAAACTCGATCAGGAGTTTACACTTTGTCTACATGTTCGCCACCAAAAGTTACCCACTTTTTCCAGCGATTCACCACATGTCGGAGGCCATTGTCAAAGAACTCCTCGTTTTGAATGTTCAGGAATCGCTCCACTTCAGCAATCACTTGGTCGCCGTCTTTGAAATGCTTGCCTCTTATTTGGCCACACGTAACGTCTGTGCCATTTAACCAAAAGTTGTCATAAACTGGGGTAATGTCCATGAACAACGCTCCCAGATTGGAATAAATACCCTTAACATTGCTTCCCTTCAAAATGAAAAAAAAAACGAAAAAAAAACGGATCACTGCATGTGCTTGGCACCGACGGGCGGTGCCATTTTTGTATCGACTCTCTAGCTGCGTTTCGAGCTACTATAGCATACGATGTTTATACTGTGCGGAAAATAGAGGGACGCGCGCTCATGTTGATGCCTGTTTTGTTCCGTTTTATTTTATTTTTTGTGCCGATAATAACGAACTTTATGAACGCCCCTCGTAGTTGGTGTGTGTGAAGTGAGAAGAGGTGCGGTTATCGTGTTAGCCTTAGCGGCGTCGCGCAGGGCACACAGTCAGTCATATACAGCGTCACTCGAAACAGTAATCCATTACAATTAGAATTGCTCTGGGTGAAACAGAATGCAATTAAATTACTCGGTCACTTGAGACGAAAAGTAACCGGTCGTTATTTGAAAAAATACCCGTTTCTTTTCCGATTTCTTCGAATTTTCAGAACTATACTTGTTTTATTTGTTTCAAAACTGGTCTTTCGTACTGTCTGTTGTTGGATTAGAATCACCCAATTGCGAGCTACTTATCTGCGTGATTCAGCGATGTTGGTAAACATCCTCCGGCCTGAGGCTTGGTTCGAGGATTTCTCGTTAGAAACAAACGGCGCCATTAGGACTGGGTAGGGGATACTAGCAACGGTCACAAGTAATTTTCGTACTTCCGAAAATAATCAGGTTACTCTCGCGAGAACATTTCATTGGATGTATGAAAACTATTATAAAAAATTACTACAAAAAAGTAGTCAATTACGAGTAATTCGACTACTTGTACTGGGTACCATGGAAGTCTGCAAAGAGTCGAAAGCCGGTGTAAATAAAAAATTGCCGCCAAGAAAGAAAAAAAAGGCAAACTAAAAACATTTTTATAGACATTTGCAAAAGTCGCGTTCTGATCGCCGCCATATTTGTCTGCTAGGGTGTGGAACGCCTTCTAAGCATGCGCTGTAGCTTTGCTGCTTTTCGGTGTATCAGACGATCCGCGTGCGTCCCCAGCTCGGTGACTCGGCATTTTTCGCCGAGGTGATAAGCGATGCAAAGGTCTATACAGTCGGTCACAATTCAAGAAACCCGAGGCGTGGCTTATTATGCTAATTCACTTTTCTTGTTTAGTAATTGGCTCTTCGACGTTATTTTGTTTTTATTGTTTTAGGCCTGCACTTGATCGGTTGCGGAGGAATAATTATATGTTCGGGACTCGGCAACGGTTGTGCTGGTTTGTTTCTTGTTTGTTTTTTTTTCTGTGTGTACGGAGCCGTTTATTGAAGGGCGCCATTCGTGGTTTCGGATTAACAAAAATTACGTGTGACGCGATTGGTCTAAAACAACCGAATCTTGCAAGAACGACTTTGCGCAACGCGCGACCATTGCGCAAAACTTTCTTTTGACGTGAAGCGTTCCTTGGCTAGTTGCTTCGCGCCAGTGTTGTACGGAACGACGTTCCAAGCAACGGCGTTCCTGGAACGCGTTTCTTTTAGGAGGAACGAAGGAACGCCGCCGTTTCATCTTGCATCAGTGGAACTGGAACGGGAACTCGTTAAATTGTTTTTTTTTTCAAAACGGCGTTCTTTTTTTCCGGTTTATTAATTTTTTATTTTATTTTTAAGGAGGGAACTCTAAAATGTATAAAAACTACCTTTACGAAGAGCAGGATCTAGTTACTTTTTTTTTGTTGCTTATTTTAGGGTTCACTTTGTAGGGTGCTCGCTTGGTAACAGTCAGGTGCAGCCGAGCTGGTGGACATTGATTCTTTTTCTTTTTTTCAGTGCCCGGGAGTGTGGCACAAGAAACAAAACTTTTAGTCGAAGGAAAAGACACAGAAAGAGGGACGTTTCGAGCTCAGCTACTTTCTTTACTTCCACGAATCCTCATAAACCCAGAAATCTAAGGCCGACTACAGCCATTATTGAACTTACGACAAAGACACCTACAGTTACAACAAAAGATGGTTACCAGACATCGAACGCACCCTTGTAGCTCGAACATTGGCCTCTTAAAAGATGCAAAAAAATAATCTTTATTTTCTCTCCCCTTGTCCCCTACCTTCAAACTGAACAACGAATCCAGCCTTCACGACGAAGGACTGGTAGTTTTCAAGACTGACCTTCCAAAAGTCCTACACCTCTTCTTTACTTGCTCATCTTGCGGAAAGCAACATCGAGACGCAACCGTTGTTAAGTTGAAACAAGGGATTTGTTAGATTGAAACGTTTAAGGTTGTTGTAAACAACTTGTGTAATGTGAGGTAATCTTTTATTAAAGAATATTAAAACTAAACCCGCTCCAACTTCCCGGCTCACAGTATATTTGGCTCGTTTGAATCACGTACCACAAACATGGATATGGCGAAACGCTAAGATGTTTCAAGGTGAACATATCAACAAACGGAACCTTGCTTCCGGTTGTCATCTCCTCGATATCCTTCCATCACAGCATTCATATTCGTATGTTGCCATTTGATGGGATCTTACATATACATATTAAAAACACTTTGCTTGATCTAAGTATGACGATTAGCGAAATACAAATGTAACGTATATGTAACGATACGTTCAATTTTTTTTAAAAACAGTAACGGGAACGAGGACTTTTCTCACAGATGGAACTTGTAACGGGAACGCGTTCCAAAAATAAGGAGGATCGAGGAACGAGATTTCGTTTCTTTTCTTTTTGAGGAACGTGTACAACACTGCTCCTCATTTTGTGAAGCTGTGGCCTGTGACGTCCCATAGTGCAACGCACGCGGTGTTGCATCATGGGACGTCACAAGACCTACACATCAATTCAGTTTCTCTGCTAAATTTAGCGGGGAAGTTGGATTCGTGTATAGGTCACCTGGTGTCAAGTTGAAGAGGAAAACGCTTCACGTACTGCTAACACAATCGCCCAGAAATTTGCCATAAAAATTTGTTTTAATTATTTCTGTTTAATATATATATGACTACGCGTATATGTACGTAAGCGTGTTTTAAAGAGGTTCTCAAACTTGTCCATTTCTGCATGTTTGAGCGTCGTTCAAGGTTTACCGGAACTTTTATTCCTACAAAAAAATTAATTTAAAAAATGCGAGAAGCTCGAAATTATATCCGCACCTCAAAGTATTCCTCGCGCCGTCCAGGCGCCGCTGCCATTATCTCGGCAGCTTCCTGATTCCTATATCGTAGAATGAACTTTGGACTGCGTGACTGCAGTGGGACGAACGAGTTTGTGCGACTCATATGTGTCACCAGCTGTCACCCCTCGCCAAACCGTTGACAACATTTACGCACTATTGTCCGTGACAACGTTTGTTACAGACTGTGCTTGCAAACTTTTTATTTCCTTCAAATTTTCAGCTGGTTTGATTGCATCATTCACCAGACATTCGATTATGAACCGAAGCTTCAGAGCTATACACTTTAAGAGATGCCTGCGCGTCTACTTGCCCGCAAAACACTCAAAGAGCCAATCTCTGCAATCTACGAAATCAGCTCAGCGAATGGATGAGGCGGAACATCCACTTAGACCTAAAAATGAAGTCTGCGCTGTGGCATTACGCAATGCAAAGCGTCATGCTTGCATTGATATCGCCACAGCGCAGACTTGATTTTGAGGTCTAAACAGATGTTCTGCCTCATCATTCGCTGAGCTGATTTGGTAGATCGCAGAGATTGACTCGTTGAGTGTTTTGCGAGTAAGTAGACGCTCAGGCATTTCTTAGAGTGTAGACACATCGCTCGCCTCCATGACAGCTGTAACTGATGCGCGTTCGTGCGTCATTCGAACCCCGGACCATTCAAGAAGAATTACGCTAACGTTCTCCGAAGGTTTCATCGTGCTACGCTTGTTCGGCGATTTCTTACGGACAAGAATCCCGGTCAACCTTGAACGACCCTTGTGCATACAATTTCTCGCGAATGCTGAGCCTGCGAGATGTACACAATGGGCCCAATCAAAGTAATGACGTTCTGGGACATTTTAGAGAGTAAACTTCGGCGTTTTGTATTACAACAATCGGCATAAATCTGCAATGTTTTTTTTTTTTTTTTTTAAGAAAAAGAAGTTACGGGGGGTTTCAAGCAGGGTGGAGAAAAAAAAATCAAGACGATTTAAATCGTGATTAAAATCAGACTCGTTTTACTAGGATGATTTGAATCAAACCTTTTCCTCAAAAAATAATCGCAAAAACATTTTTTTCATTCACCACTTGTTTATTATTTGATGCTTTCTATGCGCATATGTTTTGTACTTATAATAATCATCGCACTACAAAGATTTATGTCTGGCTGAACATGAGCTAAAAGCAGGCGTCTTCGGAGCAAATCGAAGCGGTGAACTTTATTTCTACCTTCAACTTCGTTCGTCAGTCACGTATTTTGTTTTTTGCAATCAAATCACAATGCAAAAGAAACAAACGAAAACTGGGAAAGAAATGTCGTATAGCAAGCAAATAAGATCACAAAAAAATCCACCAAAAAGAGCTTTTTCTCTAACTAAAAATCTAAGCTGTTTCGGTTCTAAAATGGCGGGGTTTGCATGAACAAAAAGTTGTTAAAATTGCAGTCCTAGTAATTCTTTACTCCGCTTTGTTTTCAATGATCGGACGAATTGATCAAACCATCGGTTATGTTTAAAATTGCACATAGTGATAAGTAAAAAATATTTCTCAACTACAGTGATTTTAATCGCATTAATTTGATTTAAATCAGATAAAACTGATGCAACTCGAATAAATTTAATTTACTTAAATAAAAAATAACTTTTTTCTCATCGGTTTTAAATATAACCACAAATTCACATGTCACTCTGTTCAGTGTGCAAAATAATATTTGTAAATATTTCTGATTGCAGCGAAACATATTTTGTAAGTTGGAGTTTGGTAACACTCATTTTTGCAGATCTGAATCAAGACTATTTTCGAACAAGGTTTCACTTTTGGAAATGTCCTAAAACTACCCAAACCTTTCTAGAGTAAGTGAAGTGCACCCGTCTGCACGTTCTCTAGTCTGTTCTTTGTATTTACTCTCGAACACGTTACAAGGACTGGCATTAGTATTCTAACACGCGTAGCGCCCTCTGTTTAAAAATGTCAGCATATCTACTTCTCCGGATTGCAGACGGAAAGCCATTCACTGCGATCTTCAAATTTCAGGCGCCAGAAAATGTGGCAAACCCACATGAAGTTCGTAGGGAGACACCACCTTTAGACCCTGGAATCCGAAGTCTGAATCCCAGAGTCTGGATCCCACAGTCTGAATTACTGGCTGGATTCGAGTCGAAATTCAACGCTGTGAATTGCATTGCAGACTAGATTCCAATCTTTAATCCAATCCAGTCTGAATCCAGTTTTATAATCCAGGTTGAAGTCCAGTTTGTAAGCTAGTCTGTTTTCAAATCAAGTACGAATTTTAATCTGAAATAAAAACTAAATTTTAGGATGTATCTCATATACATTTGTATGATCCAGTCTTCAATTCAATCCAGTTTAATAATCCAGGCTGGAGTCCTGTTTGTAAGCTAGTCTATTTTCAAATCCAGTTAGAACTTTAATCTGAAATAAAAATCTAAAACCTGGATGTACTTAATGTTTAGTTGGATGAATCTTAGGAATCCAGAGTCAGATTCACGCCTCTCATATGGGCCAACGTGGCCCAATGTCTGCGGAGATCTAGGTGACTGGCTACTTGCGTGCTCTGAGATATAAAAACGAAAACCTAGGATGTATTTAGTATTTGGTTAAATGAATCCTATGAATTTGAGTCAGATTCGCACCTTACCTCTGAGATATAAACAAACAAATTGTGTTTTTTTTTAGCGCAGCTGAAAGGGATCGAATGCTTTCATGCAGTACAGAGTAGTGCAAAATGTGAGAAAGCTGAGCGAAAAACAAAAAGCAAACGTAGAATGGCGATATAAAAAAAGAGTTGATGAAGATAACCAAAGAATTATGATATTAAAAAAAAAAGATGCATAGGCTAGGGAGTGTAGTTGGAAGAAGAAAAAAATGGAGTGAAAAAATAATACGATCGTACGTAAAAGTTTGTATTTTTCATGTCGGGTATGAGGGCGGAAAATCGGAATATGATCAGAATAAAGCTACTTGAGGTTCTAAGGTAACTAATTATTTCTACAAAAAAGTGAGGAGTGCCTTAAAGAGCAGAAAAATATCACTTTTAATTTTCTGTAATTAAACTAAATCACCGTAAACGTCTTACGCACAGAAACGTAAGTATAGCTTTTAAATTGCGCGAACACCACAACCCTTCATTCTTAAAAGACGTCATCGCGGTCACACTCTTGAAAAGATAACGCATTTTCAGTGCACTGAAGCGATCCGGGTGAAAGTCTTCGAGGCACCGCTTTTGTGACGTACCTTTCACTTGAATGCCTTTTGCTACACGACAAAATATTATATATTTTTTTATGTGCCAAGATATATCGAGGATGTGTCCCAATTTTCTATTCAGGTAGAAAATGAGGGAGAGGTGCACATCAGAAAGCGTGAAAACGTCAAAAATCGCCAATCTACTTTTTTTTTTTTTTTTAATAGTGGTTCATGAAAAGGAAGTCCCACGCTCGTTCGTTCTCCAAGACTGGACTTCCAGGAAAACGAAACCGAAACCAGCGGCGTCCCCGCATCCCCAAAAGCGACTGGCACAGAATTCGCTCTTGAGCGTTGCATAATGAGACAGCGCTTCCCCGGGATATTTTTGTTGGCCTCTTCTGTTTCTGGGGGTCGCTGCGAGCCAATGGGGAGAGGGCGAAAGGCGTCTCCATGGCAACGCGGGACGTTGCCCTTAGCAACGAGGGAAGGAAGGGGGCGAGGAGGGAGAGAGCTTGGAAAGCCGTATGCGTCCCTACCTTCGTGGCTCTGCTGCAGGCCCGCGTTGTAGGAGTAGGTCTTGAGCAAGTGGAGGCTGAACTCCAGGGCGCGCTGGCGGCCCTCGTGGATGTCCGCCATGGGGTTACGCATGAGGGTGTCGGGGGCTCTTCTCACGTCCATCGGGAGCAGCCTGCGAGACATGGCGCGCATCTGTTGGCCCACTCCTCCGAAACATCTCTTTCTCAAAACTTAGTTTCTTCCTATCTGTGTTAGACGGTAAGAGAAATTTGAGTAACAATAATGAAAGATATCTTATTACACAGACGTTTCTGAAAAAGAATTTCTTTCTCAGTGTCTATACCGCGGAAAACCTCATTTTTGACTTAAATGCTCCTAAAATGAAAAATGTAATCTTGCGGACAGACGTAACATAACGGGCAGATATAAACGTCCCAGACAGACCTAACGTTTCAAGACTAATGCAACTTCACAAACAAACGTAACGTTACATACAGATGCAACGTTACAGGCGGACCGTAACTGTTGCTAACAGATGTGATTGTCACAGACAGATGTAATATCACAGATCTGTCAGCGACAGAGGTAACGTAACGGGCAGTCGTAATGTCACGAGACGGATGTAACGTTACGAGCAAATGCAACGTCACAAAACGCTAAACGTCACAGACGGACGTAACGTTAAAACAAATGCAACGTCACAGGTGCATCAAGACAAACAGACTGTCACGGGCGAGCGTGAATTTTTTTTCGCTGAATTTAGCGGGGAAGTTTACTCCAGCACGTCACGTGCCATCACACCTATATGAAGGCATTTTACGTTCACGAGAGTTTGGAAGGAGCCTAAACACTTTTACGCGTGTCATTTGGCACTGATAACTGTCGTCAAGAAGGTCACTATAGCACAAATAAATCACCTATACTAGTGCTCATATCAAGAACCGTAGAAATAAACTAGTCCGGCTACTCGCGGGAGGTTACTTATTTCCCCCTTTTTGTGTCGAATTACTTTTGTGTTGGTGCATCTTAGATTAGCCTTATGTTAATTTATCAAGACTTACACGTGTCGATGCTAGAAAAATTTCGTTTTTTTTTTCGTTTTAACAACCATATTTTGTAAGAACTATTTCGCGCAGCACTAGTATAATGTTCAAAATGTCAATTTTTTATGTGAAAACGAGTGTAGATCACACACATGATAAAACGAAAATATATACCTCTTTAACAAAATTATGAGCAGGTCTCCGTTGATGTAACATCCTATGCCATCGTGTTAGCCTGGCTGCCAAGCGCGTTCCTTCCGCAATGTACATTTCACATCTCCGAATTTGTTCCTCGAGGTAGAAACATGTAGAAATAAATACCAGCATGTTGGAGTGACGTCAAGCGTAACTCGCTTATACATGGAAAACAACGTGGATTGTTAAACTCCATTCAAAGAACCAACTGTAAGAATGCGATATTTTTACTTTTGAGTGTCACATTGTTTCTCGGAGCGCTTTACCAAGCTTAACTCCTAATAAAGCTGGATTGAATATTAATTCAAAGCAAAAAGGGACTGCAGTTTTCTGTTCCAAGTAAAAAAAAACTACTCTAATTAGTTGTTTTATTTTACTTTAGATCTTTAAAAGAAACTTAATTTTACAATTGCAATGAAAGCTGCACAATATTGAACCTGATATGCACACACACGCGTTCACGAGTATACATATATCTACAACAACAACAACAGAAAAACAGATAAATAACATTGTTATTTACTCAAGCGACAAAAAAAAACTTTTACTTTTCCTAGTTTTCACCAATTTCCTCACACACAGGAACATGCACGTTGTCGTAGGAAAACGTGTGAGAGCAATATACCTTTTCCGAGAGTCAGTCTAGCCACACTGTACAGAGCCCAACCCGACGCTCTAATGGCGGCACTACACAGCTGCTCCAGACCAGAAAAAGCGAACGTCTTCGAAAGCATAGAGCAGAAAGTCGAAAATATGGTGGTCTTTTACGCCACCCTCGATTCACGAAATCGAGGGTGCTTGATTTAGCCGAGCATGATCGCCTATCACCGCCATTAGAGCGGCAATATTACGAGCTTTTCAGACTGTCACAAGGTGACTTGTGACTTTTGAAAAGGGTCTATAAAAGGGTCGATGCAATAATTCTTGTGCTTTCAATAAATATCGCTTAAAAAGTATTTGTCGACATTCATAACCTATAAAACACGCCTTAGATACTTCTTCCACGCAAATACAGTCGCATAAAAAAACATTTAGAGGAAATGCGAGCGTTGTTTACCTCCTCAACTCGCAGCCAGAACAATCGGCCACGTGATCTGGAGCCGATTTTATGCCGCCAATGTTTATTATAGACGCGCGCAGAGGTTGGCTGTTTTCTCGCATCGTTAAGTTTCGGCATAGCCTCCTCTATACTCACAAAGCCTGGCAGTTCGACGACGGAGCCATAGACTGCCCGGTCGCAGATTTGGAGCGCGAGGATCTGGTAGCACAAAGCGTCAAAGAGCCATTCCTCGGGGAACCTGGACGCTAGTGCAGAACTTTTGCAGCGGCGAGAACCCGAAACACACTTGTTCGCTCGGGAGAAGCGTGTTTCGGCGTCTCGCCGCAGCGGGCGCCAGTCACGTGGCTCTCCTTTCATCCGTTGTCTGCCGCTGCACCTTTTCCATCTCGGCGGCCGCTTCTCGTGGCGATCTGCCAGGCTTCGTAGTATATAGGAGGCTATGGCACAGGGCACGAGTTGACTTTCGCACATCGTTAAGTTTCGGCCATTTCCGTCATCGCTGCGTTTGGGCACGAGCCACTACACGAATGGATGTCGAGGCATTGATTGTCACAAGACCAGATCGATTGCTCACGCAGTGCTATAGTGTCCACTGTGTGAGCCGCATTTAAATGTCGTCACCATGGGGATCGCAAAGCTTAATAACGAAATCCTGAGGATCGCTTTTTTCTTTGTTATTACTGAAGAAAACAAAAAGGACACGAAGTGGTTCACACTGCGATTGTGGTGTGTCGGCTACTTATTGGAAAAATAAAAGCAGGAATGCAAGTTTGGACTGCATCAAAATATAAAATCACATTCACCCGCATATGCACACTCAGACGAGTTATTTACATGTGGTAAATGTAACACCTGTAACGTTCTTGTGAGTTTTAGAGCTCGTGAAGCGCGTCTTTGTCTTGCAGGAAAATCAAGAGTATTCTGTTGTTTTCTGGCAGTCCTGGATGTTCTTCCATGGACCGAGAATATCATCGATCGTCAACGCAGAGCTTTTTTTAATTTTCCGATCGCTTTCACTAATGTCCCACGTTCTTGGGCGAGGGTTGTGCAAACACAGAGAATAGGATAAACGTTCTTCTGGCATTTGACAAGGAAGACATGAGGGGCCGGTGAGGGGGGATTTGCTTACCAATTTCATTAAGGTATGATCGTGTAAGCGCAACGTTTAAACATATCCTGTGAAGAACCGTTTCAGTCGATCGCAACAAACCACCAGGCACCCGAAAATTTAACGAAGGATTTATGCGGAGCGAAAGTTTGTCTGCTTCTCTTTGCAGGGGTTGTGGTGACGTCAGAACAACGCCGAGCTCTGATTGGTTCTGAATGAAGGATAGTGGGTAGACCTCAAGGCAGCTTGCTTCGAGGCTCTACCCACTATCCTTCAATCAGAACCAATCAGAGCTCGGCGTCGTTCTGACGTCACCACAACCCCTGCAAAAGAAGCAGACGAACTTGCTCTCCGCATAGCAGGGAGGTATTTAGAGTGATGATATTGTGCATTGTCCCAGGGTGATTACGTAATCTTGCAACAACATGAATTTCGCAACATCGACTACGCAAACAATCCGATCCCCAGAACCTCGCCATCAAGTTTTGCGAAGGAGAGACTGAAAGAAAAAAACACCCTTTTTACCGTGAAAATACGCGGCGACTACGATTTCTGTTCAGTGGCTTTTGCGTTCGAGTATACTTCGGTCCCAATAGTAAACTTGCGTAAAGTGAGAAATGTTCCTACCTAATATTGCTGCAGGGCCTCTTTAAAGTTCAGAGATGCATCGAACTATGCATCCCAGTAACAAGATTTAAAATATCACGGTCATTAATACTTTTATTTTTTTGCCAGAAGAGCTCGTTTTTGCATTATTTGATTCGGCTATGGTCCAAATACTTTACTACGGGTGAAAGGCCTTTTTTGTGTTTTTATGATCAGGAAGACTTTGTTGGGATAACAGAGCAACGGACTTCATTTAATAGTCATCAACACTTTCAATAATGTTATTTTATTTTATATAAAAATCAAAGGTGTTTTACAATACTTCCGATACCTCATTTTATTATACAGTATTATAAAGGTAGTCCACTGGAATAATGTGGAGGGGGAAAGGGGGCGAAATATTGATCATTTTGTGCGCGCTATGCGTACAAGAAAAATCAATAGTTCGAATAACCTATTTTGTTTTAAGTACGTTTAATATCTTAAATTACAATTCAGTTTTTTTTTTTCTTGAAGACGAACATTTAGTATCATAGGTAATTTTTTTTATTTTATAAAAGAATTCACAATCTTTCGTCTTTTTTTCTGTCCATTTTTTAGGTGTGATAAGCAAATCTTTTTACCACTTGTTCGATATCGTGGGAACCCGAGACCGAAAAAAAAATGCGGATGATAATTTTATTATGCCCGATTTTTGTATCACCAGCTTCGCGACTGCTGTACGCGGGTGGTAACTTGTTACTAGCGCACCAGCGCGCTTCGCACGCGCTCAGAGTATTTCTAAAAATGCACCTATTTAGTTGTTTTTGGATGACGCTCAGCGAGTTTCTAACTGGAGCTAGATGTTTATCTTCACAAAATAAAACGTTAATTAACGCATTTTAGCTAATTATCCAGCTTAACGTGACAATTAGCGACCTGTGAACGTCCCCCGTGGCCATATAAAACAAACACGGACACACCGCATTAGTCTATCTTTCACTGATTTTTATAAACGACACTGTAAAGCCTAAAAAGACAAAAGCAAAAAAAAACATAGAGGCTTTAGCGTGCTTTGTCAATACCACCAAGAAAAAAAGGCCGGAGTCTTTACACCGCATACGTCATCATTAGTGGACCTACGCGGCGCCTCGTAGCTTGCGTCAGCGTCGTCGCTAGCGCGTCATGCAGCGCATCATAACGAACGCGACGCTATACGCAGCGCAAGTTCGTCTGCTTCGTGAGCAGGAACCAACGTTACTTGATTACCTCAGTTGTGGAACTCCTTCGAAAGCTCTCTGCCTTTTCACAGCGATGCATCCGCGGAATCGCATGCACGTCAGCCGAATCCACGTCGCCTATTGGGTAAGAGGCTGCCTCACCAGCACCGCGATCATAAACAATAAATAGCCGGCGAATGCTTTCCTAAAAGTTTTGATAAATATTATTCATATCCACATTTTGTAGCATAATTAGAGATGTAACGAAAATTGCCAAATTTGATAATGCTCAGAGCCAAGCGCTATCTATCGTGTGGTAAACGAAGCAAGACAACGACCCGACTGCGCCTGCGCAGTCAACCCACGACCGTCGTCTGCTGAACGCATAGGTGTCAAGTTTGGAGAAACCAAATCTGGAAGAACTTCTAAGCGGGGGAAAGGGCACTCCACCTAAAATTTTCCCCGTTTTTAAAAAAGAAATATTGATAAGAAATTTACATGACGACAACTTCATTACGTTTATATTGCACTGCTCATGCTAGCCAGATACAGTAGGGCCTCGCTATCATTGCAGCCGTCTGCTGCAACGGCAAACTCCTTGTTTAGGTGCGGGGAGGAGGGAAATTCCCGTTTCCCGGGAGATTTTTCTGTCAATCGTACAACTGTACAAATTGGTCAAAATTCGGGAGTCTCCCGAGTACTACGGGATACTTGGCAGGTATGGGAACGGGTTTGCTCCTGGTCGCGCTTTCTTCGCAGTGCAAACTTTCGTTTTCTGGCTGCTCGAGTAGTAATTACACTGTTTGTGATCGATCGCTCGGTCGCTATGCCGAAAGGCTGCAGTGTACCGAAGTGCCCGAATCACAGTTTCTGCAGTCCGGTGGTTAACAAGAAACAATTGCAGTTTCACCACTTGCCACTCGATGAACAACGTCGAAGCGCTCGAAGCTCATCGGTTTGAGGGACCCCAGGTCTAAGGTCATTCGTGTATGCTCGGAACATTTTGACACCGAGCGTGATTACAGCCACATTCACAGAGTTCTCCGCGAATGCGGCGCAGGTTCGAAAAGCCCTCCGCCAATTCCGATGAAGAACTGGAGTCTTCACCGGAAGACTCGCCGCACTTCCCAACAGGCATACCGGCGTATGAGACTAGTCCCATGCTGTCGCTGTAGCGCAACATATCTCATTGAATTTCGCTCAGCTGCGATGTGTCCATGGCTATCGCGGCGATGAGAGACGCCGATTCAGAAAGTGTGTCGGTGGCATCAGCGCCATCAGCGCAGTAAAACCTACCGGCACACCGCCAACTCACCGCCGCTAACGCACCCATTCTCCTACTGCCGAGAGAACTTCCTTTTTCGATGCCGGCGGACGTCACGACCGTCAAAATTACGCCGCAGCTTGTTTTGCGGTCAGTTGGAGAGGAAGAAAAAGTCGATATTTCATTCATTTCTTTGTGTAGAAGTTAATAAACCGAAACTAAAACGGATGCTTGTTCGGCATTCAGTGAACATTCAAGGTTTAATGTAAAGTTATTCGGCAACAGTAAAAAGGTCATTTCATGGTTCCTTTAACTCAATTCTGTTGTTCACGCAGCTTAGTAAAAAAATGTATTGGCTTTTCGAAGTGATGACAGATGTCTTGTCCTGCTGTTGTGCCCAAGCAGTGTGTTTTTTTTTGTTTTTTTTTGTCAGACCGTCAGACGCAGGGGACATAGAATCTAACCCGGGTCCCCTGACGGAACATCAGCAACAACTTCTCTTGCAAAGTCTGGCTATTTTGCCTCAACTCGGTTCTTTTTTTATGCATGTCTTTTAGTCGTTTATAAAACGCCAACTATAAATCGTTCTCGTTTTGTTTTCGATCAGTTGTTACTCTCCGACTGAGTCATTTTCGAAATCAGATATTTCATTTTTGAACGGAATGACAAATAATAAAAAAGCTGTGCCTTTATTTATTTTTTTTTTTCAGACCTGGTGTCTTTATTAGAAATTTCTCCTTGACATCAACACCTGTTTTGCTTAAAGACCGACCAACAGGCAAAATATAGTAAAGTCTCCCTCATTTCCTCATTTTCCATTTGAGGAAGAAGGAGATCCTCCGCCTTTTTGCGGTGTGTAGCTCAGAGACTTGCTCCTGTGGGTCTCTGGGCTATTAAGGAACTCTCGAAGGCGCGCAGATCTTATAATGGTAATGCGCCTCAATTTAAATTTATACTGACCAGCATTATGGTTGTCTCACACTTCGCCGATAAGTAGGGTTCTGTGTTTTCGAATAAATTCAAGAAAATCCAAAAAAAAAGAAACAAGAAGCACCGGCCGGTAAATTTTCTATTAGTTCTGGATTTTCCTGAAAACTCCAAATCTCGAGGTCACAACAACAAAATAACAAAAAAATATGCTCTTATGCTCTTATGCTCTTAGGTCTCCATGTGCTCTTATGAATGAACTTCATAAGAGCACAGGGTTACTGGTCCTGAGGAAATGCCACTTACGTTTTCCTTTGAAATCTCGAACTATTGACAAAGGGGGTTTGCTTCGTCAAGGTTCCTTTAGGACAACGCGGGTCATGGTACCTGAATTTTATTTATTTTGTTTTTAAATTTTAAACACTGGCAACATAATCAAATACATTCCTTATTTTTAAAAAATTGTAAATCTAACAAGGATAAACTTCGATAAACCCCGATTTTTCAGCGAAAAATAAACACCGAAAAACACCCTCGGAATTCCACGAGAAATAAACTTCGAAAGCACGGAATCCTACCGTTACGCTAACGGGACGGTGCAAGTTGCGTGCTCGTTAAACCGGTCACGACTCACCAGTATAGGCCTTGCACCACGTGATCAATCTATCTGCGAATACGACCGTGCAAAGAGCGGGATTACGGCGATTAAATGCTGGCGATTGATTGGTCCGGAGAGAACGAATCCTCCACCACCCTGCCAGCTAGGGCTGGGCAATTTCGATCGATTAACCTACCGATTAATCGACCCAAAACAACATAAAAATTAAACACTTTCACCACGCAGAGGTGGACGAGTACACCTGTATGAAGGGCAAACTTTACGTCAAATTTTAGAACAAAGTAAACTGTAGGGGCGGGATTTGTAACTCCAGACTAGATCAGCTAGGTTACAGGTGTCCCGGCCACCTTAAAGGGGCCCTGCAATCCTATTTAAGCGCCTACCTTTTTTTGCGGTTTCCACATCTCTCGGGGTTCGGGCAAGCCAGCGGGCACGGAGAGAGTAACTAAATATCAGTGCGTCATATTTTAACCGGACGACGCGGAAACCTCCTCCACTTACGGGGGCGACCCGCGGTTCCGAAAGCGCGCAATATGTGACGTCTTTGGTCCTGGGCTTACTACTGGTCAGAGCCGCTGAAAGCTTCTTTTTAGTCGAAATACAAAATATAAGTGGCGCGAGCCCAAACCAGGCAGATTTCTGTCGAAGATGTTTACTTTCAAAATATAAGTGGCGCGAGCCGTTTCAATTATTTATAAATGTAGGTTTTGTTCAGTGTTTTAGATCAGAAAAGAAACAAATGCAGTTTATAAGGTACGGAACCCGTCACCAAGCGGTGGAAAAAGGCGGCGCATACTAGAAAGGGGTAGTGGGATCAAGCACCGACGAGCGGCGAGCGTAGAAAGGTCCCGGATGTACGCGGCGGCGCTGCAGTCAAGCCTCAGGATACGACCGGTTCCGAGCGTTCCCAAGGCCTTCGGCAAGCATCTTTGGCTTGCCCTTTGGCCTTTCGGCGGTATGTCAGCGCGAAGTGGCTCCTGTTCTGAACTGATCGTTACCCCGTGTTTGCTGTCGTCGGTGGCCAATGAAGTGTCATGCCGAATTAGTGTTTAATCGCGCAGCAAATGCAATGCGAGCAGCTCTGGCTGCCCGCTTCATACAGCCTATCCAGAACATGCTTTAGTGGCGCCCTCTCGATCCGTCGACACGAAGTGCGGCAGCCGTGAGCGCTCGCTGAGCTCACTACCCCTCCTCTAGTTCACGGCCACTCAAGTGACCAAGGACGTCATGAAGGAGGTTATTTTTTGCTTGTTTTTGTAAAATTAATTTTTCCATAACTTTTAAAATAAAGCGAAATTCGAGAAAAGAGAACTTTCATTAAGTTACCACGTCCAGTGCGCACAGGTTAGGCTCAAGTTAAAAACCAGTAAAAAAAAGTCCTTGCAGGTTCCCTTTAACGCCGCTCGGGCGTCCGTTTGGCGCAGCACAGACTACTGTGAACAATGGAAGGAGGTCGCTCTTGCGTGAGAATATCAACGAAAACCTCTTTGCCTCGTGCAGCTGAACTAATCATCTGCGAGTGTGAGTGTCTTTGAACTGTTCTTAAAGGCCGACCACCAGACACGAGATTCTGCAAGGCAGAAGATCCTCCTTAACAAGGGGAAGGAGGAAACAGGCAACGGTGGACAAGATAGAAGGAGGGGAGGAGGAGGCGGGGGAAAAAGTGGAAAGCGCGAAGTGGTCGTCGGTCTTTAACTACAATTCGAGCTTTATTCATAATCCAAGTTGTACATTGCGTCATTCGTCACAAATTGAACAAAGGCAAAAATACTTTTTTTACTTTTTTATATTAGCTATAGAAATTAATGAGACTGATTAATCGATTAATTAATCGATGAAAAGGCGGCGATTAAGTGGGTTAAAATTTGTAATCGAAGCTTAGCCCTACTTGATCACTTTGGCGGTGTCGCAGACGCGCAGGTGCTTTCTTCGACGAGCGGAAGAGAGGGTGCAAGAGAGTGTCCTTTCCCCGCTAAAATTTGCAGAAAATGAGCGGACTTACGGACGGACAAAATTTTGGGATTGGGGAGTAGCGTTAAGAAAACATTTCATGCTTCAAAAAAGAAACATGCAGCCAATACCCATTTGTCGCGATCAAAGTGTTAAACAGGCTACGCGTGCAATGGCATCCCAACGGCTTCATATTTCTTATCGTGGCTAACGTTTTGAGGCATTTCATGGAATAAAAGGTTTTCCAGGAAGCATCGAGATTCTGATTCATTTTGCGTTCTACGATACCCGGGCAATTCTACAGTTCTCGTGGAACATTACGATATTTTTGTCAAGAAAAGCATAAATTTTGTGAATATGGCCTCTATAGGATTCAATGCAGAAGACTTTTTTGAGCCGTGGAATGAGAACTATAGGCGTTCCAAAGTTTAATTACTGCTTAGTGATATTTTATGGCTGTCATCTAATATATTCTCGGAAACATTGCGATACTTCCTTGTTTTTCAGTTGAAATTATCATTTAGTGCAGTTAGCAGAGATCTGTCGAGAGGAATGTCAAAGATAGTTGGTGGATTCATTAAAAACAAAATAGAGATCGCACTCGATTCTCGGTACACACTTTCGTTTTCACAAAACTGGGATATCGGTCACAAACAGCACGTGCTAAATAACAAAACCCAAGCGCTGAATAGACTTCTTCCAAAACCGACGCGCCCCATCGCGGCGAAATACCACGCAGTGTACTCTGGGAACTAGTTGGCCGCTCAGTTTCGGTTTCGACTGAGCAGCTTCATCTCATGCTATCACGCCGCGACCGAACGCGCTGCTTGCGTTTTCGACTATCTGACTTTTCACGAATGTACAATACACTCATTCTCGAGCGATACAAAAACGAAGATGGGGGCATTTTCCTTGGTTCCCGAAACACCGGATATTGTGCGTGCGTATTTAAACGTATAGTAAGGCCTGGCTTAGTCACCTCACCCCTCGAGTGCACCTTTGAGCTCGTGTCAGTAACCCCGTCTAGTACCAGTGAACTACAACTGAAATTTGGTCACCTTGAGCACTACACATATTTTGTTTGCCAAACGTCCGCTTCTTGTTATTTCATTGGGCGAAAAGCAAGCCGCATCCTCACAGGAGGATCAAAGTTGAGCCAGCTTAAGGAAACGCAATAAATTCGACCTCACTACTGCACAAAAGTTACTATGATGTCTTCTCGTGTCATCACATATCTCACACTCAAATTTTATGCTGATATAAGATTAAGTTTTCGCAAACGCTGAGATCGGCTAGCTATGACGGAGGCCCTAACAGGCGTCCCCTACTCCTCGCTAAGCCTTTTTAGACGACCTTTCACTGACGCCCAGGATCTGTGCCTGAACGGTGTGTCTGAAATTATCTCGGCATACTCAGAGAGGAAAAAAGCAAACACATAAATATTATGGCCATTAGCAACCGTCAAATGCGCTTTGAATAATTTCATTCGTTTGGCGCACCGGGGTTCATGCCCGTCCGGCGCACTTCCACCGAATGGTGCGACATTCTTCACACAAGTGCTCGACTTTTGCTTTCTTAAAACGGTTTGTATGTGTGACATGTGCCTATATGATTGCAGGATAACTTTATGCATATACACGTTGTTGAATATTAGTGAAATGCAATCGGTTGGGGACTTCACGAATTCGTGCAGTGCTGCGGGGCAGTACAGATAAGCAATGAGAAGTGTGTTCAAATGGAGCTTTTCAATAGCGCCTCCGAGTTTTACCTCGCGTACTCAGGCGTATTAAGAAAAACAGTAATTGCAAAAAGTTATATTTCGTCTATGGACGCACGAAACAAACAAACTTCCTGATCAACAACACTAATGTAAAGGCGCGAGCTCGATGTATGCATACTTACTAGTGTCTACAGCTTGTTGATTCGTTCACAAGCAAGATCCCCGGGCTTCGCAGAGTAGAGATTCCCAGCACTGGCTAATCCACATACCTCGAAACGCTATCAGAAAGGCTGAAGTACAAAAATACAACAAGCATGCGTTAAGACAAGCTATATACGTCTCGGGCTTGTGCTAAAGCTTCGAGGTCTGGCCATTTAGGTTAGTTTAGAGACCACAAATGACGTTCTCGAGACCAGAAGGCATAAAACGATCGAAACCGAAACCATGGCACTCTCCTAGTTCCCAGAGTGCAACGCGCGCCGTGTTGCATGCAGGGCTTTATGGAAGTAGTCTATTGCCGACGCAGCAGTCGAGTTTCAGTTTGTGCTCCGCGTGTTGACTTTGTTTAGATGACGCCGAGCTACCCAAACTAAACTTTTTTTTTTCGTTTTACTCGTCACGGCAATGCTGTTCATATCTCTGTGTAAAAAATAGCCGTTAAAGAAGACAGGAAATGAAGGTTATTCCTGAACCAATGTTCAAATTTTCTCGTGCTCTCGTAAAAAACTTCCCTTCATTCTGAAAAAAATGAAAAATAAAAAACTTCGGCAGCGAAGTTCTTTTTTTTTTGTAAATATGGCAAAAGAGGAAAAGAGGAGAGAGAGAGAGAACCGGAAAAATAAACAAGTGCAGTCTAGTAGCACGTGTACGGGGAAGCCTAAATACACAAAAAAAGACTATGATCTAAGCCAGTGAGTGTACCCCATTCACACGACCGTAAAGGTACCTTTAGCTAAGAGGCCTTTATTCTCTGCGGCCAATCGATTAACGATCTTCCGCGCGTGGCGTGTGCTCGCGACCCAAGAGCACGGGCTGATTCGCCGACTGCAAATGGACCTATGTTAAAGGTACCTTTATGTTGACCGTGTGAAGGGGGTATTATTATTCTTTTCTGTGAACGCTATGTTTGCATGACCTTGTTTTGTTTCTCGTCGCTTCTTCTCTCTATTTATAGTGTCGTGATACAAAAATATTGTACAACTGCAGTTTCTCTTTTTCGTTTTGCTAAACATTCTTTTAGACATTGTTCTAAATTCTAATAATGCCTCTGCTACTGTTCTTCACAGTAAATGGGAGGTCCTTTTGAAGCGTATTTCTGTGCGAGTACTCTTATTATTAGGGGGGGGGGATTTTGATTTGCGTGTTTACGCGCAAAGGAAGAGGGGGTTCGAAATACACCTTTTTCAAGAAAATGCGCGCCACATAGTAGCTACTGCGCCAACTATCCAAGTCTGCCATTGTTTGAGAACGTACTTTGGTCACCTTTGGGACACGAGAGCTACGTCAGCGTTATTAAAACGGAGAGCATTGGTTCGGTTCAATTTACGAACGAAAGAATTCACAAACAGGACAAAGCACCCCCCCCCCCCACCCCCGGAAAAAAAAAAGCATCACATTTTGGGAGGAGAAGAATAAAAATTTTTGAAGGAAAGGAAATTGTCAGACGGAAAAAGAGATGAAATAATGAAATATATAAATTCTGTGTTTTGAAAATAAAATAAAAAGCTTAAGAAAGTGAAAGCCGTTTAGAACTCCCTGTAACGCCGAATTGAGCGCAGCTCTTGAGGAGGAGGAGGGAAGGGTACTCAGGGGAGAGTATACCCCTCCTTCTCCTCCGGGGGGGGGGGGGTCACGTGACCTCGGGGAGGGGGGGAGGGGGTCACGTGATTCCTCCCCCGAGGTCACGTGACCCCCCCTCGAGGTCACGTGAACCCCCCCCCAACATGTCGGGACGGGGGTCACGTGACCCCCGCGACATGTTTCAACATGCACCTCACGTGGTCTCGGGGGAGAAGTCACGTGACCCCCTCCCCAGAGGTCACGTGACTTCCCCTCGAGGTCACGTGACCCTCCCCCCGAGCTCCCGACCCCTTCCCCCGACATGTCCCAACATGTCGGGAGAGGGGTCACGTGACCCCCACCACATGTCCCAACATGCACCACACGTGACCTCGGGGGGAGGGGTCACGTGACCCCCCCCGCCCCGAGCCCCCCCACCCCCCGACATGTCCCAACATGTCGGGAGAGGGGTCACGTGACCCCCGCGACATGTCCCAACATGCACCGCGCGGGTATGGGACATGTCCCAACATGCACCGCGCGGTGCATGTCCCAACATGTCGGGAGGGGGTCACGTGACCCCCGCGACATGTCCCAACATGCACCGTGCGGTTACGCCGACGGCGACGCCGCTCAAGCTGGAAACGGGCGCCTAAGAGCTGCGCTCTAAAACACAGCATCACGTCAACGTGTGAACAGTCTGGAAAATTTTAGGTTTAAGGAATTCAACTTGTGCCTTCGTCAGTGAGACTGATGGTGCAGAAATATTGTTTCAAACTTAAGGCTGAAGGTTGCCCTCTTTTCACGCCAAGCTCTCTCTGGACAGCAGTTCCACTGTAAACAAATCTTACGTCGTTGAAGTGGAAGAAATTCGTCAACGCGAGGCAAAAACTATTTAATGACTTCGAATGAAATACAACGCTTTCAGCGGAAGCGGATGGTCTCACGGAATGACGACACCAGGGCTTGCTGCTTTGCCATTTTCACGTCATCAGAAGTATTTGGTAATTTAGCCATTGCAATACATGCTGCTAACTTGAATTGTTAAACGCGCATCACACAAGCAGATTAACTGCACCGGCACAAGCGCCGAACCCAGGAATGATTTCTGGAGTCTGCAGCTTCACTTTACGTGTACTGAGCTGCGGCTTGCTAGCTACAGTGTAATGCACACACTGTCAGGAATATTTTAACGTATATAACGTCGCGTTCACAGCAAAATTGACTCCGCATGGAGGAAACAGAGGAAACAATGAGAAGCTTCGAAAAGAGAACCTTTCGCCGCAGTGATCTGCTTTCACTGCTTGCTTCTCGTGGGCAACGACGCTTCGCGTGCTTGCTAATCCGTGGGTTCGGTACTGTGTTTAGCTGTGGGTTTGAACTTTAAATTCAACACCAAGGGGTCCTGGCTTCAAACTCCCATCCCTGTTCGTTTCAATCTGAGAGAGCATTGTACCGGCATGCGTTCGTGTTCCACGATTGTAGTAGGACTAACAGTCCTACTGCACTGGCCAAATTTTGTCATCTACTGCGGACGTACCAGATGGCCATTGTGGCTGACTAACCTCCCACTGTATAACCTAACCATGCACACAATACAATTATTTTAACTTTTTTTATTAATATCAGCTACATATTGTCACCGCAGTGGTGGCAGAACAATATAAGGTATGATCAAATTCTTTCGTTGGCGATATAAAAAAACAATTGTCTCGCAACATATGTTCCAGTCCGATACTCGCGAAAAACCCGAACTCTCAGCCTACATAACTGGTCAGCGGACTGTTAAAGAACGAAATCTATCTTACATTAGGTTAAGTGGAGGAGTCAGCCTCTGATCTTTGTTAGCTAAGCCCCTGAATCGTCTAAGGGTCAACCCATATTTCGATGACTCAAGGTCAAACGTTCTGCACCGAATTTCGTATTTTAGATGGGAGGCTTTGCTCTGACAGATGTTCTGCACACAATACAACGTGAAAAAGTAAACGTGAGGGCAAGAGATCTAAAGAAGAGGACAATTAATATTATAAACAAAGGTTTATCCTTCAACTCTCTTACACCGATTTGACAAATTGCCCTTCAACAGGTTGTCCCTCCCCCTCCCCCCCCTCCCTCTTCGACGAGTTGCCTTTTCTGGAAACCACGCCAATGTTAAGTTGGCCTATTCGACAAGTTAGCCTTCGACGAGATGGCCTTCGACGAGTTGGTCTTCGACGAGTTGGCTTTCGACAAATGGGCCGCATCCCACGGAAACCACCTTTTAAAGGTATATATCTAAAGTTTATATGGATAGAAACAGAGAGTAGGAGACAAGAGCGCGCGGGGGCGCCAGAGAGCAGTTGCATAGCCTCCTATATACTGACAAAGCCCGGCAGATTGCCACGAGAAGCGGCCGTCGAAATGGAAAAGGTGGAGCGGCAGACAACGGACGAGAGGAGAGCCACGTGACTTGCGCCCCGCTGCGGCGAGACGCAGAAACACACGTCTCCCGAGCGAACAAGTGTGTTTCGGGTCCTCGCCGCTGCAAAAGCTGTGCGCTGACGTCCAGGTTCCCCTAGAAATGGCTCTTTGATGTTCTGTGCTACCAAATCCTCGCGCACCAAATCTGCGACCGGGCACTCCATGGCTCTGTCGCCGAAATGCCAGGCTTTGTGAATAAAGAGGAGGCTATGGCAGAGGAATATTTGGCCGAAGTCTGGCCTACCTCTATCTCACTTTTCGAACGTTGTTTAAAGGATGAGTATAGAAGAAACGAATAGAGCTAGCCTGACCGTTGTAAGAATTTCGTACTTTTGTTTCAATGTTGCATGAGTAGACTTGGTTATGAGTGACTATGTTTCTTGCCCTAATGTGCTCATCATATTTTTTTGCTAATTTTGTGCTTTTTTCATTGTTACGCAGTATTACTTTTCTATTCTTTTCTTCTTTTTTTTTTTTTTCTCGTGCCGCGGAGCGTTTTTTGTTAACAACATGTATTTCATTTGGTCGCGGCCCCACATAGAAGCAGAATGCTGCTTTTGTGGGCCAGCTTTTTATTTTGTATGACTTGATTTGAAATAAAAGTTCAATTGAATTGAACTGAACTGAATTGCGTCTAGCCACGAAGCATTCGAGCCAGAGCTCGTTTCCTCCTCTCCCCGAGTTTCCACCCGTATACAATAAAAGCCGCCACAATAGTCGCCTCAACCACGTAATAAAAAAAAAAACTTACAGAATGTTTAAAAATTGTGTTTTTTTTTAACCAATCATTAGCATTTAAAACATTAATCTATTCGGATGAAGTCGTCACACACGCTTTAAAATGTGATTATGATGGCGTGATAATGAGCGCAGAAGCCTATTCTCACGCCTGCCAAAGACTACTTTGCGCGAAGACCTCATTTTCACGAGTCACCCACTACTCGTTAAAAAAAAAACTAAGAAAAAAATTGGTCGTGCTATAGTCACGGGTAGCTTATAAAACGATGGGTGTGGTTTAATATGGGAATTCACGCTTCTTAGTTTGTGATTGGATCTTGGGCGTTCTTGACGGCTAATGCCTCAATCTGATTGACTGCGGAGCCATGATGAAATGCTCGACACTCACCCCGTCTTGTGTTTCTTAAATTAGTCCGTGACCCTATGACAAGTTTGACAAGTTAGGCATTGAATGAGCAATGTTGAGACTTTAACGCGATGCTCAGAGACAGCTTAAATACACACAAAAGCACATTCATCGAATCGCAAGCTATCATGTCTAAATTTCCTATCGGTCATTTTTGTTTTCAATACAATAAGCCGTACAATGCTTTTGTCACACGGGTACAATTAAAGGAGCTGTGCAACAACTTTAACGTTGAAAGAATTGGCATTTTCTACTTTTGACATTGTTCATCTTGTCACAAATGAAAAAAAACACGCATCCTTCCTTCGAAATGTTGCGATTCCGCCGCGTAATCGCGAAGCAAAAATTAGAATATTTCCCGACCTGCAGCCGCGAGCGGTGGCCAGAACCACGCGGGGTCTTGTAGAAAGTTAGCAAGTTGAGCGAATACCTGCTCGATAAAAGGTAACTTTTTTATAAATCTTGTCGTTCCAACATAAATATAAATGCGTCAAAAACCTGGTATCATCGACAAAACTTTTATTATACGGAGTTTTAGTGGCGCCGTCTATCCTAGGTCCACAAAACCGTCAGCTCTATCTGCTACCGCAAACAGCCGCCAGAAGCCGGAGGGCGAGGGGGGTAGAGCCGGACGGGGTGGCCAGACCCGGATGGGGTTTTTGGAGGTTTCTAGTTGATCTTCAATAAGCATTTACATTTTACCTACGAACTTCCGTTGCAAGGATTTTTTACAGTTTTTAGATGTACGGTGGTCTTTTAACTACCTTGACCTTGTGTGCTGGATGTACAGGCCACGTACAAAAAACGCCCTTTTGGCTTTTGACTCAGCCCACCCTAAATTGATAAAGAGGGGCATCGCCTCGTTGTACCTCCGGTCGACACTGCTGAAGCCCTGTCCGCATGTAATTAGTGATAGTTTTGACCTTCAGACACTTCGCTTGGAACACTCCGGTTTTCCCTCGGCTCTAATGCAGGGAGTTGCGGAATCCACTCTAAAAAAGTTGAAAAGCTCAACCATTGCACCCAAGAGGAAACCAAAGAATTTTGTAGTGCTACCCTACATTCATAAAGTGCCACGCAATCTGGAAAAGGTAGCGTATAATTTCGACGTGGACGTTGTTTTATTGCCCTGTGCAGACTGTCTAAAAGTGCGCTATGGCGAGCGGGCCGAAAGTGAAGGAACCTGCTTGCAGCAAGAAACACGTCACAAAGTTTGTGCCTTGTACCACTGAGGTGGTTTACAGGATTCCTTTAACGTGTGGTCGTATTTACATAGGCCAGACGGGACGTTGCTTAAATGATATTCTTCGAGAACCTGCGGCTTCTCTTGGCAGCAATTACGGTTCCCACTTGCCGGGGCATTGTAAAGCTTGTGGTTGTTTCCCCATGCTGGACAATGCGCAGGTGGAAGGACGCAACAAAGGAAGGTTAGAAAGAGAGTTGCTGGAAACAGCAAATGTACATGCTTGCGACGAAGACATTTGCATCAGCGTCGCATCGGTGTATATGCAACCGAAAGAGTACAGCTTCATTAGCACTGTCTAGCTTGCAGATATTACACGGCGCGTTTTCTCCTTTCCTGATCTAGCTGTTTTGCTAACTTTTTGAACAGGCAGTGGGCGGGCTATATCTACTGATTTGGCGGTACGCCGTGTTTTTGTTTAGACGAGATTACGCGCGTGCACGGAGCCATTCAATAAACTTTAGTTGCCAGTTAGCGCTTGTCCTGTGTGCTTCTTCGTCTTTTTGTCCCGTTTGTTTTGCGCTATTCTTAATATGAAAGACTTTCCTCCTTTCACCATATTGTTCGCGCTGCGCCAGCACGTGGTCATGCGGTCGCGAGTGGTTGAGTTCCGCGCGACCCCCATTGACGTCACAGCGCACGTGACTCGGAAGATGGTGAAGGAGTTGAGAGGTGCCAAAAACCTCAATCTTTGTCAATTTTTAAAATAAAAACTGGACATGCAGGCAAAAGCGTTTTTTTTTCTTGTGCTTTACTTCAGAAAGGTCGCGACACCAACTCCCAAATTATTTAAGCAAAGCACTGAAATTGTTCAAGAGCTCCTTTAACTGCAAGAACGCCTAACCGCAGTTACCACCCTCTACTTGCGCACGTTCTGCGGACGATGCAGTCAAAGCTATTGGCGACGTGCGCGATCAAAAGTGTCGCTCTGGTCGTCCTGCCATGATTGGCCGAATGCTGACTATAACGTCAGCAAAGGATTTACTATCAACGGAAATAAGAGGAATGGAAGAACTTTAACCTTGACGGTGCTGGCAGTGTTGCTTTGAGAGCGGAAGGACTTCGAGCTTCCGCCATGCTCATTACAAACACCATCCGGCTTGCTGTCCGCAAGGTAATGACGTCACGAGAGGAAACCGTTAGAGGGCGCCACCAAAACATCTCGCCGCTAATAGGGGCACAGGTGCGCTGAGCGTCTTGACCGCCCATCAAAGATAACTGTGCACGCGCGCTTTTCACTTCTTCTGAGACTGCTGTCCGAGAGTATTGGAGGCGAGATGTTTTGGTGGCGACCCTCGTATGGTTTCCTCTCCTGCCGTCATAACCTTGCGAACCACAAGTTCGATGGTCGTTTTGTAATGTCCATGGTGGAAGCTTGAAATCGATGCGCTCAAGAAACAACAGTGCAAACGCCGTCAAAATGGAAGTTCTTACATTACTCTCATTTCTGTCGATAAGAAATCCTTTCCTGGCGTCATAGTCAGCATTCGGCCAATCGTGGGAAGCCGACAACAGCGACGCTTTCGATCGTGCACGTCGCCACTGGTGTAGGAACCATGGTGACGCGGAACGGCGCTTAAAGGCGAGGGACACTGGCAAGAAATTTATGCTCGCCAAGATTTTTTTATTTGTACAGGACATATGATAGCCCAACTACTTGGAACACAATTTGCGGCTCGAAATTCGTTTTCTTTCCGCCCGAAAACTGCCGATCGAGAACTGGCCGGTTTGAGTCGCGCTCACTCTCTTCTCCGTGGTCACGTGCCGCTTTCTATTGTTTAGAGACAACCACCAAATATAACTGAAGTCATGGATCATCGAAGGCACACACTTCATACTAAAAATAGAAAGAAAATATGATACCCGTTTTTTGTGGCTTCTGAAAAGTTGCACAGCCTCGTGACGTCCGTCAACTTTCTCCTCCCCTATATTTCTTCTTCCTCCCCAGTCCAGTTCAAGTTTCGGTTTCGAGCTGTTGCCTTTCTTTTTTTACTTTACTGAAAATATACGTGCCGCTGTAGTAAAATATTGATTGGGTAGTCTTCTGACACCATAATAGATCGCCTAGCAAGAATATAAAAAAAACTTCTTTTTTCTTCTTTTTTTTTTGGGGGGGGGGGGGGGCGGGTGTCGGTGTTTCTTTAAGTGCGGTTGGGTATTGGTGAAAACGCGTTCCCACCAATACGTGGGTATTGGTGGGATCGTACGACCACCTGAACAGCGCTATTCCACACCTTTGCCAAAATTTCTCGCTGAAGTGCAGTAGGATCGTGCTTCGCTTTTGGGGTTGGGGGAAGGCGAGGATGGACCTTATCAACGGACATTAAAACAAAATTAGAGAGGGTTTTGAATGAACAGCTGCACCTTAGAAAAGACAACTAACAGCGTTCAGGAAGAATATGTTGTCATGCACAAGATTGTTAAGAGATATCAAAATGAGGTTTAGGGCCTCATCTCGAGGTGCCATCTATCGAGTCGCCGTGAAACACTTTCCGTGTCGGCATAGTTTGTTTTTTTTTCGCGCATCGCTTTTTTCTTTTGGCTCGAAAAACCTTTGGCAACGTTATCAACCAATTTTTCTCATTTCATCTCGGAAATAACACAAAGCCTTCGTTCTATCGAAATTAAGATCCAGGGTCACCTTATAGATGGCGCCAGCGGGCCAGTGTATTATCTTGTCCTAAGAGGTTTTAAAGGCCCGTTCACACACTTGCAACCGAGTTGGACCGACCGAGACAAGACTGATTTTTACGCCTCTTGCGACGGCATAGGACCGAATGCGCTGCTGTCGAGCTGGTCCCACGCCGTCGCAAGAGGCTTAAAAACTGGCCTTGTCTCGGTCGGTCCTATTCGGTTGCAAGTGTGCGAACAGGCCCTAAAGCACAAAGTTTTAAAGGGATGCTGAACCAAAATTTGGATTCCACAAAACACGCGGCAAAAGCGTGCAACGGGATGCTACAAACACCAAAACATCACTCATACAGCGATATCCCAAACGGATGACCGTATTTTTCAAGAAAAGGAGGTGCATTTGACAGGTTTGTCGACGTCATGTTTCTCCGACAAGGAGAGGGAACGGCCTCGCGTCTTCTCCGCCACGCCGCCTTGAGGGAGCGAAGCGAAAAGAGTAGGAAACAAGGTATCTTGACGTCACGCGCCTCGTCGGCCTTATTCAATCTCGACCTCTTTTTCCAAAAATTCGGCCGTCTATTCGAGATATCGTCTTACGAGTAGTGTTGTAGGGATTGTAGCATCCCGCCTACACCTCCTGCATTGCTTTTATGAAATCCAAATTTCGGTTCACCATCCCTTTAAGAAAACGCGTGTATGTGGGAACAGGCCTTGATCCAGTTTGGGCATAACTCCCGATGCGAAAACTTGGGGATAAATGGCATCTCGAAAAACAATTTCGAAAACGTTACGCATCTAGTCAGTAAGTACAGGGTGAGTATACCACCCTGTACCAATGATAGAGGGACTCAACAATCAGTTAAGGTTAACGTTTTCGAGCAGTATGTATACACACCGACATAACAAGCCCGCATTTTTCCGCACCAGGTGTGAACCCTGAGCGTGCGCACAAACCATAGCTGCGTGAGAGGAAGCGTGTGCGCATGCGCGGTACCGACAGCAGCGCCATCGTAGTGGTGTTACGTCATAGAGTTAGTTGAGTTGGTGTGTAGCCTCAAGTGTGAGTCGATTTTTGAGAAGACAAAAAAACGGCGACTTTTTAGCTCGTGGTATATAACATATATAGGATTTTCAAGCACTTACGTCTCTGTAATTAACCGAACAGTTGTGTCCACCAATGAAAAAAGGCCAGTCGGGATGACCCAAGATAAATGGATGGACGGACGCTAACGGCTGTACGCTTTAAAACGGGCGCTTGCGCCACCTAGACGAAGGTCCTGATTGCGCTACGTTTGGGTTCGAAACTGCAAAATACTAGCACGTAAATCAGATGGCACTCCGGTTGTCGCGATCTCCCATGAAGACGGTCTTGTCAAGACTTGCTAGCCGATTAGAAAGCCGGTACTTTTTTTCAATTAGTTTATGTACTACCCCGAGTTAGTGTTACCTACTAACATCAAATCCTCTCTTGATACAAACAATATTTTTTTGCATTTTATCTCAATCCCCGTTCAAATAAAAAAAAAAGGTCAAAGGGCATCGCGAATTTCAGTTGAACATTATAATGTATTCAAAAATTTGTGTCAGTTCAACCAGATTACGTCATTTTTACCACTCTATAATACTTTCTTTCTAAGCAGTCTCTAATCTTCAGTAATCTCGTTGAACTTCGCTCAACGAGATCACTGAAGGTTACAAAATTCCAAACTGGCGACCCAAAAAAGAAGAAAGACTTCTCTTTGTTGTTTATTGCCTGCCATCTGCGAATTTGTGCTTTTTTTAACCTTTTATTTTTGTGCATTGAATGTTGTATTTATTCTCCCTCCCCCCCTTCCTCCTACTCTCATGTATAACGTATACCAATCGGGAAACCTTTGAGGAAATAAAATCTGATCTGAGTTATGTAGAGTTGCGTCTGCAAATAAATATTTTTTCGGTTATTTAGGAGGACATTTTTCACCTCAATTTACAGGAAGCTACCCGCCTATCTCGCAACGATACCCACTTGCTTCTCATGGTTTTCTAAACGTAATTAGGTCATTCACAAGAAGCACTGAACTCTCATCAAGTGTCATCGATCTTTTTATTGCATATTTTAGCACGGAGGCTCATGCTGCAGGCACTATCTGAAGTGACCTCAGTAATTATACGCCAACTTTTTGTTTTGCATTGTTCAGGTTATAAACTAGCTTAAAAAAAAACTTTTTTCTTGTTTCTTTCTAGAACATGTGTTATAATAGATGCCAAATTGGTGTCCGAGAAATCACTGGCTGAATGTTTTAGTTTTCATTTTGGAAATCTGGCTTTGACCTCATATATGATGCAGCCGTGGACGGCATTTCGCAGAGTCGATTAATATAATTTCATTATATCTTATACAATTTATTATAAAGTGTTTGTACATTCGTGAGCTTTAAAAAAAACGAACTACAGAACATTCACGAGCAGACCAGCGGGGTGCGTGAGTCAAGTTGTAACGCTACCTCTTCGTCTGCCGTTTGAATGATAAAGCATTCACTGTTTATGGAGCGAAGCCGGCGTTGTACGTAACCGTCTGTAGCAGCGAAACGGCAGTTAAATTCACATTCGCCAAAAGCACAGCAACGCAGGTGCTTCGTCACAATAGCCGGCGGGGGGCGCTCAAGGTCAAAGCGGACGCGCCTCAGAAAAATAAAACACAAAAAAAAGCACAGCAACGCAGATGCATCGTCACAGAAGCCGTGGAGCCGGCGAGGTTGGCCGCACATGCGCAGTGGGGCATGCGCACATGCGCCATGTGAAAAAGGAAGACGTGGCGCGCTGCTTCTAGAAATGCGCTGTGCGTAGGAATGCTTTCGCATTCCTACTCGTAAGCACTTTTAAGTGTCTTTAGCGTACGCCATAGTTTTTTAGGCAAGAATTATGTTTGCTCATTCTTGCTTTTCTTCGTTTGCCACCTCGCTGGACTGCTCCTTTATTCAAAATGCCCCTTGTTGAATGTTTAACTTGCGTGAAGTCGATTTCTGCGGATAGCCAGAGCCTGAAGTGTGTTGACTGTGAGAATAGTTATCATGTAGGAAAGTACTCCGGGGTGACGAAGACTCTTCTTAAAACCCTGACTAAGGAGGATCGTACTGCTTGGCAGTGTGCAAAACGCAAGCTTCATAAAACTGGACAGTTGACATCTTCAGCGAGGGTCTCTCAGGAAGATAGTGAACCCAGTATCGCAGATGTAACAGCGGAAGAACCGTATATGTCAGTTTTTATGAAACACGTCTTTGAGATGAGCACAAAACGCACTCAAGTTCTAGATTGAATCAATAACATCGTGAAGACCTTCGATGAGCAGTCGGACATTCATGTCGCCGTAATCGCCAAGCTCACTATTTAGGAGAGAACTGTGGAAGGCATCGAGCACTGGTTGGAAGTGATGGTAGAAGAGTACCGTGAGCTTCTGGAGAATGTAAATTCAGGAAAAATATTTAAAAGAACTAAAAAGAACAGGACCACTGAGCTAGGACAGAAGGTTGCTAAGGTGGACTTGGAGATATAGGAGCTCAAAACCGAGGAATATGCTACTGAACAGTATTCTCGTTCCGGTAGCTCTGCTAAGCTAGAGCTACCGGTCCCGACACACGGCTGTATAGAAGCAGTACACAGATTGAGACCAAAGGAGGCTAAAATACCGCCTATCATTTCCCGATTGAAAGAGAGAGAGCGGTTAGAGACCTCTCGATCTCCAAACGAAGAGCTCTGGCGAATGAAGGGGTATTATTAACGAAAACTCGAAAAAGTTACTCCGACAACTACTACGGAAAACAAAGTCGTGCGCAAAGGAAGAGGGCAATAAATTTCTGTGGTTGACCAAGGGAAAAAAAGTGGTTCGAGAAAAACAAGTTGCGGTTGCGATCAAATTGGAGAGGGAACAAGACTTTTCTAAGCTACACTAATTATGACAGAATCGTTTTAATCTTTTCAAGACTGGGACATCAATGCCCAGTGCCCGCTAGCGAACGTTGATGGTGATAGAATGATCTAAACATATTGCACATAAATCTCAGAAGTCTACAAAAATTAAAGAAGACACTTAAGGCCGACCCACATAGGGCGTATTCTCGACGAATTTACGCGCGTTTTAGCGGGCGTAATCACGGGCTTTGGCGGGCGCTTTTTTCACAGAAGGGAAGAGGGCAAGGTCGCCAAACCACACACGACGCTTTTCGTCGACGTCTCCTCGGCGTTTGGTGCAGTGTAGCCCGACTCGCGCCTTTCATGAAATGATGCAAAATGTAGATCGGCTGCTATATTATTACGTTCAGCAAGGGGACAGAAATAACTGAATGTTAATCAGCAATCAAGCCTAATTTGCTAACACCTGTTTCATAAATGTTCGCTGCAAGCGTCAAGTTGCCAAAAACTCCCGGCAGGAGGACGGCCGCGATCTCTGCTCAAAACCCTTCCTTTTGTAATTTTTTTCACATTGCCCGCAACATGGATGGTATTTTCTTCTGTCTCAGTCGTTCATCGCTCGTTCCAAAGAGATATAGCCTCAGCGATTGTCGTCACTCGTAGGGCGACTGTTGCCGCCAGCATGGCAAGACCGGCGAACGCGTGACATACGTCGACCGCATCCCATTAGGTGGCTGGGGCGGCCAGAGTCATAGCGTTCGACAGCCGCAACCGGCGCGAGCCCATTTCGGCGGCAGTTAGCTAGCAGCTCGCAGCTATGCCGATTCTCGAGCAACTTCCGGCTCTCAACTCGGGAGCTGATTGGCCGGCACCGCGCCGTACGCTTCCGGATACGCCACGCCGAAATACGTCGAAGCGCCGAGATCTGTCTCGGTCGGATCGCCGAATACGCGCGCATTTACGCCGACCGAGGAAGCGCTCGTCCCGACGCCCGCTGTACGTCGGGACTACGCCCGCCAAAACGCCCGTAAATACGTCGCAAATACGCCCTATGTGGTCCGGGTTCTAAGGCCTGTTCACACTCTTGCGACCGAGTACGACCGAGAGAGACCAAACCGGTTTTTAAGCCTCTTGCGATCTCTTAGGACCAGCTCCGCTGTAGCGCGTCCGGTCCTAAGAGATCGCAAGAGGCTTAAAAACCGGTCTGGTCTCTCTCGGTCTTACTCGGTCGCAAGAGTGCGAACGGGCCTTAAGACTGCTTGCGTGTAGGAATGCGAAGGTATTCTTACACTTTGCCCGTTTCTACAAGCAGCGCGCCACGTATTCCTTTCGCACACGGCGCTCCGGCGGTGACATCACGCTCCCTTATGGCCCATTCACACTGGAAGCGGATCCGCGTTCGCGAAGCGTTTGCGGATGCGGCTCGCGAGCGACCCCGTTCAGACACACCCAGAGGCGGTTGGCGGTTGGCGAGAGGCGGTTGGAGGTTTCTCGGCGATAACGCGTGATCTTTTGAGAGTTGCGTTTGGCAACCGTGTTTCACAATCCAAAATCCACTTTAATCCACGATCCAAAGCCAAAAGTTTGCTATTTTGGCACCCGGAAATACCCGGAAAATTTTTCTTCGGGATGTTCGCACGCATCACGAGTTCGGGCAGCGAAAAGAAGAGACATGGACCCGCAAAACTCGCCTGTGCTTCCCTCGACTTCGCCCGCAAGAAAAGCCCAGCTAGGCGCGCCTTGCTGACTCAGAACAGGATGCCCCTGACTTTTGCTTCGAAGTGGACCCTTCCCGCATGAATAGCTGACCTTGTTTTCGGGAAAGAGGGCCAGTGTTCTCCTCGTTGTTCGCTCTTATCATTTTCGAAGTTGTGAACGGTGGGGTGGACCCAGAGCCTTCGGTGGACCGTGGTGTGGGGAATGTGTTCGGTGCTAGCCGGTCGTAGCTTCGTTGGTGGCGGACTCTCCTCTCGTGTCTCGAACGTCGATCGAGTCTACCTGTTTGTTTGACATTAAGCTCAAATAAACGCCGTATGGATTACCTCTGCATCGTCTGGTACGTACACTTTATTTCTTGAGTATGTTTCTTTTATTTCTTTTGGTAGTAGTACTCGTTACGGGTCGAGCTAGCACAGGTACCCTGCCGCTCCGCGGTGTTGCGTTGGATAAGCAACGGGCTCACGACGTCTCTATCGGCCTTCGTGGTGATCATGCACGGTGTTGAATGCTTTCAATAGTTCACGCGATTATCTTATTGGGTACAAAAGCTGACATTTCGGTCGATCAGGGGCGGGTTCCGACGTTCTACGGGCAGAGACTAGCAAGGCAGCGAGCTTCGGGCTGTGGCACCCGGAATAATAAACAAACTCTTACCCGAACCAAATCACCGGTGCGAAGCCCGTTAAGATTACGAGTCAAATCTTTTCGCGGCAGATTCAAGTGACGGACGTGAACATCGCGTTTCTCCGTTGATTTGTCTCCTGTAACGCTAGGACTACAGCGCCTTAGACGCCTCGCCAGCGACAGGTGCCATCTCAGTTTTGAAAGACACTGACGTCACGTCAGCGTCGCGTTCCGATTGGTTGCCGCTTTGCGGTTCGTGAAAGCGGTTGGGAGAAATCGGTCCCGGAAGCGGTTGGCAGAAACGCGCTCAAACCGCTCGATCTCAGCCGCTTTGCGGTTGAGAACGCGCGGATCCGCCTGGCGAACGCGGATCCGCTTCCAGTGTGAACGCGCCATTACTGCGCAGGCGAGGCCAACCCAAAAGCCTTCCGTGACGATGCATCTGCGTTGCTGTGCTTCTGGCCAATGGGAATTTAACTGCCGTTTCGCTGCTACAGACGGTTACAGAAAACGGCTGCTTCACTCAATGGGACAGTTAACGCTTTCGCATTAAAACATTGGGACCAGATAAATGTCTACCTGTGTAACCGATTGGCGTCTCTTGATATTCGAATTTTTGACAGAAATCAGTATAAATGCAACGATGATTAGTTGTTTTAACCTGGCTGATTTTCATCAGCTCTCTGTGTGCAGAGAACGAGTGTTTATTAAAAGCAACTGGATGGCTGATCAAGCAAATATATCTTAAAAGCGCGGAAGGTTTGGTGGTGTCTTCATGTGTCTAATCAGCGGGTCTCCTTTGTCATTTGTACGATATATAGACCACCCAGTGCGAACACACATTCCTTCCTCGATGAATGTTCTGAACTGCTTAACAAATTTTATATTAATAATTATTTACATATTGCTGGTGACTTGAACCTACATATAATCAAAACTGCCAAGTACGGTGTGTCTGACCACCGGAACCTACTTGCTGGCAACGGATTAGAACAGGCAATTAGTAACTACACTAGGGAAGGTTATCTGGGATCGAGTATAAGGCAATTTGTTTTGATCATATTACTGTCAGAAGAACTGCGATCTTAAACTGGTTTCCAGGGGTGATTAGACAAAAAGCTGCTGATCACTACTTCGTAGGTCTGCCATATTTGAAGTAAATTTGGGGGAAACGGAATATACTGTCTACAAAACGAATTCTACACAACAGCAAAATTAATAAAATGATATGGGAATGCAATTGGGGGTTACGAATGAAACACGATCATATCAATGCTTATCAGAATCTCGTAGATAAGATGGGGTACTATTGCAAAACAGTGAACTGGTAAACAGTAAAATTTAGACATAAAGAAAAACAAAAAATGCTGCGATAAAATTAGAAAATTATGACACTATGCCGCGAAAAGAGACAAGCTGTGGAAAATATGCAAGGCCCTCTAATGCACAGATCAGAGCAGAATTCGGAAGTTACAAAATAGGTAACCGCAAGAATAATGTTAGTAAAGAAAGGTATGATTAAACAAATTGTTTCAGAAGTGCCAGGGAGCCTAAAGAAGACTTACGATTTGGATTAATCAAATTACGGGCTCAAAAAGAAAGCAAACTATCAATGACACTATTAAAAAGCTCTTAGGTACAAGGATCTTTATTGTGCAACTTATATAACGATTAGTTCACTCAAAGAGTTATTAAATTGAGAAATATTATAAGATATCAAGGTGGAGGACCGGATGATTACGATACTAGTTTGCATTCCGCGTACTTAACACAGCGCGCGGCAATATAATCAAAGGGATGCATGCCGTCTCAGGGTGTTTATATGGGATGCGGTGTATCCAATATGTCCCTGAGAAAAAGAGTTTATGCCGCCGCACTTGGTGAATCTATCATTCATTGTGAGCATTTTCGCTATCCGGAACGTGTTTCAACTCTGAAAAGCAAAAAAAGAAAATCGACAAGGTTTTATATATAATAGCATTTAACCTCTAAGTGGTACAATGAGCGAAGAAGCAGAGAAAGATGAGATAATGAATGTAGCGAGGGTCTTAACTACTGGGCATTTGCGGTGTAATGCAATTCTAGTAACCAAAGAACGAACTCTAAGGCGGACCGAGAAGTTTGTCCTTCTTAGAATGTATACCATGGAAAAAAAATTGACGTCATATTGCATTTTGTTTTACTTTAATAAACTACCAAAGGAGTTTCTTACTATGGGTTCATGAAAGCGAGTAAAATGTGGACTGAGACACTGGAGCTCTAAATGTATTACGTAATTGAATCTACACGGTTGTTGTTGTTGTTGTTGTTGTTGTTTTTGGTTTTTTTTGTGCCAACAACGCATGCTTTGTTATCGCGAGCAAGCAACCTACTGGACGCCAGGTCCCGCAGGTAAGAGTACTCATTTATGCTCTAGCGGGCCGTTAGATGCGTAAAGATGCAATCAAATATTTATTAGTTATTTATTACTATTCTCATAAATGCCGACCTTCAAATTAAATCAAGTAAGTACATTTTTGACACGACTCTGCCACATCCTGTTCACATCCTTGATTTCTGACTGTAGGGTGAAGAATCCGCACCCACCCACCGAGAGCGTAACTTTGGTGCGCCCCCGAGTTTCCCACGAGCTTCAAGTCGTTCTGAAAAGAGTTTATTTAGTGGTTTTCGATGACGCTCTACTAAGTTTCCATTGGAACCATACGTTTATTTCCACTAACGTAAAAGGTTAATTAACGAATTTGAATTTAATTAGCCGACTTATCGCAACGATTAGCCACCCACATAATGTACCCCTGAGCCGTATAACTCACCTGCACAAACCGTATCAGTGCATCTTTGACGGATTTTTTTGATAATAAATGTGTTCGAATTAAAAATGAACACCCGGCATATAATATATATATATATTCGCAACTTTCATGCGATGGTGGTACCGCGGTGTGAGAATCGCGCTCCCTAGTCTTCTGGATGATCAGCTTCACAATAAAGGTGCTTGCCAACACCTTCCAGACGTGAAAAAATAAACTAGGGCTCTAATATTGCTGGTACATAGTAAAACTAGAATTACTCACGCCTTGCAGATCCAGCCTCGTACTGCTGTTCTACGACGATCATCCAGATGACAGCCATTTTGATAGGCACCAGAGCGCCCCCTATAGGTCGTGAAAGTTGCGAATATACCACATACAGTTTTTCAACTCAGTACCGAAAGCACAGGCCCATTCAGACGCAACGAAGATACCTAAAGTGGCAACGTCGAACCTGCGGAAGTGCTACCGCGCCTAAAGGTATGGACCGGCGAAATATTGATGGTCAGTGAATTTTTATAAAAATTTCACCGCGCGCATCTAAATATCCTTCTGTGAGTATGTCTATTAAATATCTAATCATCATGATTATTCTTTTTTCGAGAAATGAATTCTGAAGTTTACGCGTTACCCCTCGGAATCCCTTGTTGCCGCTCTACAGGCAACAACGAGCAGGAGGCATTCGTGACGTCAAATGTTGTATCCGAAGAGCAGACGGTGCTCCCCATACTCCACGGCGTTGGGCGTTGAAGCGATGGTGAGCGTCTGTGGTTTCGTGAATCGCGTCTGATTTAGGCTGTTTTCGGCATGAAATGGAGGGTGGGGGGCATTGGGGATTGTGAGTAGGAATGTCGCGAACCGACCGAAGTTCGAGGTCGACCAGGTTCGACTTTTCGAACTTCTGTGAAAAGTTCGACTGCTATGCGCATGCGCGACAGGCTGGCCAGTTGGCTTCTGAATTGGATGGTGATGGCTGAGGGATGAATTAAAGGCAGCATTGATTGGTTATTTCAGTTAATACAGTACAATATAAATATGTTGTCACCTTCTTCAGTGATTAGAATCAGTTTATGTTAATTGGAACTGTTCATAAGATAAAAATAACCCTTTGTGTGAAAAAAATTTCTCCAAACCTTGACACGCCTGTATCAAGGTTTGGCCACGCTGTACACAGAGTCCAACGTTACAAGATTACCTCAGTTGTGGAACTCCCGCGGAAGAGGGTACCCCCCCCCCCCCACCCCTCACTCACTTCAATCCGCCTGCCGTCGTTCGAAGCGCCATCTAGATTTTCGTGTCATAACTGTGCGTTCCATATATCGCGACTCCAGCAAAACGGACGCCACTAAGCGGGAAAACCGGGAACCAGCCGGTCCAGGTCACCTTGCGCCCCTCCGCGTCTCTGGTGGCTTTCGCGGACACGTGTTGTCGGCGCGGTGGCGAACAATGCAATTTGACGAAGGTCCGAAAATTTCCTAAGTTGGCCTGAGTGTTCATTAGTGTGGTGAAGCCTCAGTAGATTGTTTCCTTCCATCACGTGTTTGAAAGCCCGTTTACTTCACAACACACGGTTTCTTGGATGGGAAGGAATCACGGAAAAACGTTTTGGTTTCTTGTCTGTCTCGAATCACATTCAAAGTGACGACTACTTGGTAACTGATAAGTGGTTTCTTTATAAGGATGTAGAACAGTGGAGTGAGGACGACAGACGAGGTGTTTCACTGGAGGGAACACCAATGTTGCAGTCAAGTGAATGGGAAGGTTCGATAGCTGATTTTCTTGAGTTTGGTTGTGTTCGATTAGCTTCAAGTTTGAGCCACCCACGCCGGTCGGTGCGTAGGCTATTCATATGTGGCTGCTTTTCGCCAAAAAAGCCTCTGGACCACACTGAGGGAGTTGGGCTGATTTCGCAATTACTCGATTCAGGAAAACCTGCTCGCTGCATACGATTAATGAGGGAAATTATCTACTTTCGAAAGGTGGGGCACGCGTCTCGCAAAGAGAAGCTGTCACGGCATTATGATCTATCGCGCCTCCAATATTTATATTATACCCCCGTCGAAGCCAGCAGCAATATACGTCTACATTGCTCAGGTTGACCGGCCACAAAAAATACCCCTTTTCTCCATTCAGAATTCGAAGTCAAGTTCAATGCAGAGGGGGTCTGCGTGAACCTCAGATGAAGGCTCTCTTCAGTTTGTCCGCAATCGTCTCCGTGCTACCAGCTAGAACCAATTGGCTGAGTTTAAGTAGTATCAGATCTCTGTCTGTAAAATGTACTTTTATTCAGCAGTTCACTTACTAGCTCGTCAACTAAGCTCATATTTCAACCCGAATATGCTAATGATCGCTTTAGTGGGACATAGTACGTAATATAATACATAACCCACTCGTCAAAATGACTTCTCGATTGCTACTAAAACCTGAATTGAAATACGAGTATGAGCTGCTTAGTGGGGCGCCAGCGGGTTAACATGCTCATCGGCTCAAGAAGCGCTTGCTTAATTTTCGTAATTTTCCTGCAGCCTGCGTTGTTGACCGAGCAGACGACTGGAGTTGTTTCTTAAGCGCGAACACGCACAAAAGCTCGATTTCGCGGACTGATAAGTCACATGGTCAAGGCATGCGAGTTAGCTGAAAATTACTCTCGGTGGAACAATTCTGTAGTCATCGCCGCTTTCCTTAGCTGATCAAAACTGATTAGAGTCTATTACCGTCTCTCCGGAGCCCATAGTTTCGGTTTGGAACGAAATCTCCGAAACGAAAGTTTGACATGAAAAATAACAAAAAGCACCGGGAAAGCAAAACTATGGTCTGCAAGTTTATGTGCACCGGCTACACTTAACCGTCGCAGTTCAAATACCTATAAAATTTGACATTAAACAAAAGAAAATCTGTTAAATTGAATGCGTCACCCGTTCAGGACACCCGGCCGAGCCGACGCGACCTGGGCCCAGCCGCCATGTTTGTTTGGTGGTGGCGCCCCCTATAGGTCGCTGAAGTCGCGAACAGAGCAGAGCTAAAACGCCGTCAAGACGCCGTGCTTCGAAACGCGCGTCGTATCACGATTCCCATAGAATACACTGCAGTTACCAAAGCAGCCGTCCGGGGGCGCGTCGAGCGACGGCAGGCGAGTCGTGGTGAGTGAGGGGGGGGGTACTGTTTGTGAATGCAGCGTCTATGAGCAGTTCCGTAACTGAGATAATCTAATAACGTTGACAGAGTCGAACCAGTGGAATCTGGCTAAAATTTCGAAGGTTCGTCGAACCCCGAAAGTTCGACCTAAAAATCCGGTTCGACAAAAGTTCGCGACATCCCTAGTCGTGAGCAACAATAACGCCACGAAGAAATGCAGCACAGTGACATCTTGTTAGTGTCCGATCGAGATGTCTCCGCCACGGAAGTGAGAACCAGCAGTCCGACGCGAACTCTGAATCTTAGCATTCGCGTCGTGTTAGGAAAAGCAGTTCACACCTTACTAGCAAAGAAAACCTTTCATGCCACTCTGGTTCGAAGCGGCATCTGGGTCCACATGTCGGCGGATCGCGAATGCGGCTCCCACGGGAGGTCCCTTCGCAGGCGGCAATGCCGGCGGATCGAATGCGAACGGCGAATCGTCTCAAAATCTCGTGCTGCCAATTTTAAAACCGTTGCTGGCCAGCCCTCGACTAAGACAAGTTTGATGAATCGTAGTTCAATATTTCCCATGGACGATAGGGACAGCGTTTTGACTGCTTCCGTCGCTGGGTGAAACAAGCTGAAGCTGCCCATGTTCTCGCGTTTATATACGACATCTGACGTCACAACAAGATGGCGTACCAGTAAAGTTGCAGGTAAGTTTCGGTTTCGGTTATATCGTATTTCTACGCTTCAATCATTTTTTTTAATTCAGAAATTTTATTCTCTGCTTTGGACTCCCTTTCTTGTGCTCTTTCAGAAACTATATTTAGTTGAAAAAGTTCAAACTGTTGCAGATTTTGTTGGTAATACAAGTGGTCTCTCGAAGAAGGAAGAGGTCTGATGTAACAAATTAAAGTACAGATCATGCCCCCTTTTAACGCAGAATGTGCGATGTGGCTGGCACCTAACCATATCCAGGTGGGTGCCAGGGACGGAAGTCGACAGCCCGACCGCCAGCCGAACACTGACGCAGCTCTCGTCGCCTCACTGACTGTGCACCGGTTCCAACAAAAACGTTTTCCTCAGCTGCTTCTGTGTTACTCCCGGCGGGTGTAAAACATCAGACGTTCAGACATACAGCGGCGCTTTTTTTCCGTCAAACGAGCGCGCTCCGAACTTCCCCAGTGAAAGAGCGCAAGCGGCAAAAAAGAGCGACAGAAAAGCTAAAGAAAAAAATTATGGCATTTTGCAATCTTAAAAGATCGGTCCCGAACAGCGTTGTAACTAAGCGTTACAAGTAACGACGTTACTGTTAACGCGTTAGTTCTTTGTCTAACGTAATAACGTATTCTTTAGGATCCTAAATGACTGACGAGAAAAGTAATGTCGTCATTATTTTACGGTATCTCCTATCAAATTACGTTATCCGTCACTCGTTACTTTTGATTAAAAATGGATGCATGATTGTTTGAAAACAAAATAATTTTTATTTTGTGCACTACGTAAAAGTGGCAAGAAACCCCGAAAAAAACGATGTAGGAACGGCGTCATGTCAAACTCCTTCGGAAGACACTTTTAACGTTCCCACGACCGGGCACAAAAGGCGCGAGATTATCACTGCGCGGAAGACCTAAGCGTCCTTGGTGCAGTCTTTGTAGAAAATCTGTTAAGACCACAGTCGCCGTACCGTCAGCAGCCGACTCGCTGGAAGGAAACATCCGTTCAGAAGACAACAGACTGCCGCCGCTCGAAGGATTTTGCCTTCGCGTCCATAGCTACTCCAGCTGACCACATCCTTCTCTTCAAAGCAAATAAATTCTCGTTCTGTCAACAACAAAAAAAGATAAACTCTAAGTTTGGAAGCGTTGATGTTCCCACGCTTTGAACCAAAACAAGTGGCAAGGTTATCGCAGCATTGAACGGCGACCGTCACCAGACAGACGTCGCCCCTTTTAGAATCCCTGCCGCTGTGGTACAAAGGTGCGGTCTCTCGCTGGAGAACGACTCCAGTTCAGGAGGTCGCCTCCCACTAAATCCTCTAAGCATCCTTTCTCCCATAGCGCCCCAAGGATTAGACGAATGACTGCGTCACCACCAACGGCGGCACCTTCTTTCTATCGCAGTTCGTCAGACATAACTACCGTAGTCTTCCACGAGAACGCATGCTCCCAACTCCTGGTGTTCAAAGACCGAATTACCTATTGCTGGACGCTGCGCCCGCCTTTTCTTTCTCGCAGTTCCTGGTTGTGTGTGAAGGTTACTGTACCATCCTTCTAAATAGACATATTCGTAGCAGTGATAGTGATGTCTTTCGTCTGCTTAGCCCTTACTTTGCTGCGACCGGCGAGAAGAAAAAAATGCTTTTGGTTGCGAAAGAGGAACTTAGGGTAAAGAGCTTATAAACGCTCGCCACCTTTTTTAGTCATATATACAGGTAAAGATACTACGAGTATGCATGTGATTATAACCAAAGTATGGCCTATGGCCGGCGCTATACTTCGTTTATAATAACCCATAATTATCTCTGGTTATAAATATTGCTTATAATAAGCGATCGGTGTCCTATTTCCGTTGCTTGTGCAGCCTAAACCGGACCGTGACTAAAACCGACGTGACTATAAGGTGTGTTGTTTGTGAACAGTTCGTGTACTGTACAGTTGCCTTTGTCATGCAACTTGTGCCTCTAACCAACAAGGCCGTTTTGGAACGCTTGTTATAAAAGCCCCTTTGAGTGCCTTCTCGCACTCATTTTTCGTGCAAGATGGCAACGTCCACCGAAACTCTGTTAGCATGGCCCGGGCTAAGTGCTATGTTTACAGACAATTTGCTGTTTAAATGTCTACTCTGTATGCCGAAACTCAAGCAGCTGAGCACGTCCAGGACGTCGAAATTTAATTTGAAAAAGCACATTAAGGTGAGTTATTGTTCAATGTCATTTACCTTTTTTCGCTAAAATGTCGTGGTTAAGTTTTGTTACCCAAAAGTAACGCACCTTTTTTCGAAATTTGTTTTGTTAGTCGAATAGTTTTTCAGCTGCGTCTCACGATGCTTATGAATGCAAGCTAGCGAAAACTCTTCGAAAACGGCTTAATTTAGTTCACTTGTATATTTCAGAAGGAAGGTAAATCAATCATGACAGTTATATATAAACACGCCTATTTGATATTTGTTTAAATTTGCGATTTATTTATGCAGTTTTTGTGTGTTTTTTTTACTTATTCGTGATGCAGTTTATTTAGTTAATATTTCGTTGTACCACACCACTGATAACTATCAGTTAGCAGCGGTGGTTTGCGTCAGTCCTATTTTTTTTTCCGCCAGTCCTTGATTCGCAGAAGCTACAGATATTTTTTTCCTTTCCGCCAGTCCTTTTATTCGCAGAAGCTATCAGAGTTCGAGGTGCTTCAAAGAAACGAAAGACCGAGACTACAACCCACTGTCCCGAGCCGCGCCTGCTGAAGAAGATGAGGATCGACCGTATGCATCCACTTCCCGTTTATCAAAAACGGGTCGACAAGCTTGTGGAGACGTTTGTGGTTGAGGCGCTACAGTCATAGACTAACAGTTGTCATATACTAACAGTGAAACGCAAAGTAACGACAAACCAACGTAAAGTAACGTCCGTTAGTCATAGCAAGTAACGACACCGGCATTTCGTTACATTTGCAAAATAGTAACGCAGCTCTCTAACGTGTTAGCTTTTTCCCAACCTAACAAGTAACGCTATTTCGTTAGTACTTACTTTTGGTAACGGGCACAACACTGTCAGATGGCAATGGTCCAAATTGATCTGGCGAGAACATTCGACCATGTTAGTCATCATGTTCTTTTCAAAATTTTGTCTCATATTTGTGTTGGAGATAGTATATTTCAAGATGTACAAATGTCTTATTAGTGACTGTTACACACGCCTAGTCATAGATAACGAAGTCACAACAAGCGCCCCAGTCCGTTCCTCAGTTCGTCAGGGCTGCCCCTACGCCTTATCCCCTTTACTTGATATGTTCAACCCTTATGCCGTCTCGCTGGAAAGAGACATCCGTTCAGAAGGCAACAGTCTGCCGCCGCTCGAAGGATTTTGCCACAGTGTCCCTAACTTTTCCAGCTGGTTACATCCTTCTTTCAAGACAAATAAATTCTCGTTCTATCAGCAACAAAAAGGATAAGCTTTAAGTTTGGAAGCGTTGACGTTCCCACGCTTTGAACCAAAACAAGTCTGTGCAGCAGTGGCCGGGTGCTAACGTGTCGTTAATCGGCAAGTGCGACGTTGGTTTGTGAAGGAATAAAATAACGCCTATTTTACCGGATGAACTTTGATTACATGAAGAGGTCAATTTTGCGTCCGTTACGTGGCGTGCATCAGGTCGTTTTTCTTTTTTTTTTCGGAGCGGTTTCTACTTTCCAGGCAGGTGCTATGGGCAAGGTGCAGTTCTCCGCGTCACCCTCGCGAAGCGTCACGTGTTCGAGGGATGTACATTCACATCCTGCGGACAGTGAATCTTTTATTAACCTGATCAATGCAATGTGAATTTCTTTGTTAGTATTTTTGGCGTTATTAAAATTTTGAAATTTTATTATTGCGTGTTGTTTTGAATTGTTTATCTATATTGTTGGTTGCTGGCCTGTGCTGTTTGTGTGACTTTTCAACGTATAAAAAGTGATCTGTACACCACACCTCTGCTGCAATGCTCCGGCGCTGCAAAGTGAAAATATAATAAATAAATAATCATTCTGAATAAGCGTATTGTTTGCCAAAGTTTAAAGAGGCGGTTTATTATAAACAGCTGTGCATATACTAACAGTCAAACACAAAGTAACGACATACTAACGTAAAAGTAACGTCCGTTATAGTCATGGCAAGTAACGACACCGGTATTTCGTTACATTTGCAAATGGTAATGGAGCTCTGCAACGCGTTAGCTTTTTTACAAGCTAACCAGTAACCGCTATTTTCGCTACTTATTTTTGGTAACGGGCACAACACTGCGCAGAACCCAGGGATCCTGGGTTCAATACCCCCCTCCCCCCCACTGCCCGTTTCGATCTGGATGAGCACCGTACCGGCGTGCGGTCGTGTACCACTACTGCGTACACGACCGCTGCACGTTAAAGAGCCAACGGTTGTACTATATACAGCTGAGAGACAAGTCGCTCGTTGATTTCAAATTAACTTCAAGGCTGCATAAACATAACAAAAACCAATTTTTCCGGCTGCGTCAAAAGCAAAAATGATTCTTGCTTTTTTTTGTAATTTTATTTTGCTTATAATTCCCAAAACAATTCGAATTTCCAAAAAAAAACATAGCATTGTTTTTCACGTTTTTTACGTTCGACACAGAGTAGGGTCAGCGGGACCCGGGGTGCTGCCCCCCCCCCCCCCCCGGCTCTTGCGACCTCCCTTCGCGTCAACCCCCGAGTGCTGCACCTGGGAAAGTCCACCCCCCCCCCCCCTAGTGACATAACTGCAGACTTGGACGTAGTTCGACTACTCTACTCAAACTACTGTAGTTTAACTACTTTTTCCGAGTAACCTTGGTAACTTTAAATTACAACTTCATTTGGGGAATTGGTGGTTTAATTTAACTACTCTTTTCAGGTAACTTCTACTCAAATTACTAACTACTTTCGAAATATAGTGCTAATTTTGCTCATCACAAAAGTTTGAGCGCAGAAATAAATAAGACGCCGACAGATGAAGTGGCATTCCCGAACAAGGGGCCCCCTCACATTCCGTTCCACCCGTAGAAGCTGCATCACAGGCGTCCTTGGGCCAAGGTGGCGACGAGCAGCCGCGAACGACGGGGACACCCCGAAGGTGGTTGTTATTTTCATGGTTGTCTGCCTTAGTGAGTTCTGCCTCAAGCGGTTTGGGGATCGCACGGAGGCGCCACTGGCATGACCTCGCAGCTGTGCGCCCGTTCCCATGGTTGCCTCGTCGTCAGCGCATACTCCCTTGCAAAGCCGGACTCCCCGCGCATGAACGGAGACACGGATAATCCGTTCATGGGAGCACGTTCCCGCTTCCAGATGCAACTGTGCGAGCGACGATGCTTGTTCACGTAATCCTTCGCGTCCTTCCGACCTTCCACGCCAGGGAGACTTCCGCTTTGTTGAAAACGATTTGCTTGTCAGGCGTGTCAGGCGCGTCAGGATACCGTAGTCGCCGGTGAGGATTGCGAGTCATCCTTGGGAGATCCTTTTGTTGGACCCGGCGTCAGCGGCGAAGTATACTTCGTTTTCATCTTGTGGTAAACCAAAACAATTTTTTTTCTTCTTCAGTAGCGTAGCACGAGCACTGCAACGAGACGCGCAGTCATCCGGATGATCTCATCGTCGTGGCGCGAGACTTGAACCCTTGACGGTCAGGTGCACTCGCTGAGCGTACTCTCCAAACGTCGTGGGAATAAAGAGGGGCCAGACATAACAATCTCACCTTGCCGAAGAAAATAGAAAAAAGAAGGAGAGTTTGTTATAAAAAAACTTTAGCCGAGGCAAACCTCACATGTTCCGTCATGGACACCTAAGATGCCGACACTCGCTTACCCGGCCCTGCACAGCCTGTTTCTCAAATTTAACGCTTCCGTTCCATCCAGCGTGTCGATGGAACGTCTTTTTAGCTTGGCTGGGGACGTCTTTAAAAGGACTCTCCTATCAAGAACTTTGAAAGACAATTGCTTCTGCGAGCGAATAAACAATTTAGGTGAAAACGCAAGCCATAAGATGACTGCATTCATTTTAGGCTCGCATGGTTTTTCACGGATCAAAACGGCTGTTCATTTTGCTACCACAAAAATATAAAAGTAACTTCAAAAGTAACTCGCTACTTTTTACAGTAGTTAGTAGTTTACTCAATTACTATTACAAATGTGTAATTTCTACTCTACTCTAATTACTTTTGGCGTCGATACTCAGTAACTTAACTTAACTACCTTTTTTGAGTAATTTGTACATGTTTGCATAACTGTTTCGACGAGATTCCTTTCAGCTCAAAATTCAAACCAGGTGGGGCTATGTTCGTCAAATGATTCGTTTCTCTTAAAAAGAAACGGAAGTGACAGAACTGACGGTATCGCGTCTGATTGGTTAGAGGCTCAAATGACGAAAGTTCCCTCTTTCGTCATTTGATCCTCTAACCAATCGACAGATACTGTCAGTTTCGTCACTTTTGTTTCTTTACAAAAGAAACGAAACATTTGTCGAACATAGCCCCCAGTTTTAATTATCACTGGAGGGCCCCACGCGCAACGCATGCCCGGAAAGTGCATGCGTTGCATTGTCACCGGTCTAGAAAAGCGAACGGGGAAACAGACGCTTGCGGACGATCCTCGCTTTTTCGTCACCTGCTCGCAGTTTGTATTGCGAACGCATCCCATAAACCACAGGACGCCGATCGAACAGGTACAGATAACCTAGGCACACTGGTTCCCTTTTATTTATGTTTTTAGCTTTTTGCACGCTCGGTTTTTATTGTATCTCACAGTCCAACATGCTCTGAGGACTTCGCATCTACAGGAGAATTCGCTGGCGGCCATAGCTGTCGAGCGCAACTGCTGAGTGCGTGCTGAAGGCGAGTTTCCACAGTTCTTTTCCAACGTGCATTCCACACTATCAAGACCTTCGGTTGTAGCAACCTAATAATGGAGCTCGTTTTGAGCATCCGCTCTAATAGCGCCCTCCAATATATGGCGTCCAGTGAATACCCCTATACTGGCCCACCGCAGAAGATGACAACCAAAAATAAAGATATCCCAGGCGCTCACGCGCTTGCCATGCATGACAGAAGGCTGAGGGTTCAGCCGTTGTTAGCATCGGTCTTCGGAGAGGTGCTCCCGGGTCCTCAAGCAAGCTTGGGTAAATTCTACAGGAAGCGCTGACATTTCATGGCGACGGAGGATTCCTCTTAAAGGGGTCAGCGTGCGGCCGCACACACGATAAAGGCTCCGTTCACACTCTTGCAACCGAGCGAGATTGAGAGAGACCAGACCGGCTTTAAGCCTCTTGCGATCACCGGGACCACCTCCGCGCTGCAGAGCATCTGATCCTAAGAAGTAGCAAAAGGCTTAAAAACCGGTCTGGTCTCTCTCGGTCTTACTCGGTCGCAAGAGTGTGAACGGCGCTTAATCCTCGGCCGTCTACTCACGCCGGCCCTTCATACTCCGATTCGAACCGCCAACAAACCCGCACCCACCCTCAGCGGGTGCAGGTACTGCCCCGCACGGATGGAAATATAACAGGCAGGACGAAGCTTGGGAAACCCAGTGAAACCGCGTCCAGCGAATTCGGCAAAGCTGACACGAATGTCATTTGCGCCATCCATCATGCCTCCTCGTGTGTTCCCAGTTTCTCTAGAATACCACATATCTTTCACTTCATATCCCTACTAATACACTAACAGTGCCCGGCAGAAACCCACATCTCCATATTCTGTGTTACCACTGCCACGATAGTAGGGCAGGGGGAGGGGGAACTTTTTTCTAAATTTATTATTTAAACAGGTCGAAATTCTCGTTTTTAAGTGGCGCCTTCTAATAGCGTCGTCATGTTAACAAAACGCTTAATGCGATTATTTGTAAATGAAGCCTTTGGAGTCTGAACACGTATACGTCCGAAATGGACCTAGATGTATCCTAAATCACCAGACAAAAATGATGAGCCATTCCGCTCTGTAAAGGTGAATGACCAGCGAAGCTGTTTAGCACACGACACAGACGTGACACAGAGGTCTGAACAAAGGTACGAACACATGTATTGTCTTGATCGGTGGTCATCGTGACGAAAGGCACGCACACACATTTAGTGTTGTCTTGATCGGTCGTCATTATCTCGCGTGGACGACTATCACCGCCCTGAATAGCTTTGGAAGCTAGACACGCGCGACGGAACCGCCACCCCGGAAGAGCGGAACGAAAGGAAACTAGGCACGCAAGAGCTTGGAACGACGACACAGAGAGGGCGTAGACATGGCCGACGCCGATTGCCCAGCGGCAAATCTTTGAGAAACCTTTATTATCTACCTGAGAGTCTACTGATCTTGAATATGGTGCATATTGATGATTAAACTACGGAATAGACCTCAATGCTAAATTACCCAAGCATCAAGGAGAATGGAGGGTATGGCGTTCCACGCGCCGCACGTGCCGCGGCGTCTGCAGCAGTAACTGCTCCAAAGCAGAAGCCTAAAAAAGGGCAACTTACACGCCTGTTCGTCAACGCTTCGTTTTGGCTATTCACTTCGAAACTTTATGCTAGAAGACGTGCACGTGCGGCGCGTGCGGCGCGTGCGGCGGTGCGAGCGTAGAGTTTTTGTTGACGCACATGTAAAATCCACGGTAAACCGAGCCATAAACAGCATCTCTGTAAAAAGCGGCCTCTTTTAACTGGGGTTCATGAGGGCGCTGGTATTCCCATTCAGTCAGGTCCCCCCGCCCCCTCCCCCAAAGAAAAAGCCGAACTCAGGAATAACACCGGCAAGACACAATATCTCAAACATATCTGCGCACTCCCCGCCCCCCCCCTAAAAAGAACACATCAACATCATACACCAAAACGATTGAACCCACTCGTCTCCGGACTTGGAAACCTGTACTAAACGTTCGACCTTGACGTGGCAACGCAAAAAACTACTTGACCACTTCCATTTCCTGTCGCCCAGAGACGGTACTAAGAGGACCCTCGACCTTCATTCTGGTCGGACGAAGACCCATTGAGAAATCTCCCCAAGCCCTCGTGTCGGCCAACTTGAAAGCCAAAAGGCAGGACGCCGTTCCCTTCGTCTTCAAGGAACAACGAGAAACCCGAGGCGCATTTCAAGAGGTGTGGCAAGGCCGACCGTCCAACTCCTTCCATCCTGTCCCTTTTGTGGACTCCCTCGGCTTAACGTTTCCCGGCGTCGTTAGGGCTTCAAAAGGTGGCGGCTCCGACTGCAGCGAGCAGACAGCTAAGTCCAAGGTTGTCTGGCGGCAGACGACTTCATGGCGCCGCTTCATGGTCACTTCTGAATCCTGTGTGGCCTTCTCGTCCCGCTCATCCCCCGAAAGGCGAAAAGGGGATGAACTGTCCTCTGTCTACCGTGTTTACTCGGTCGGCGCTGTCCTTTCACGCATTAAACGGGGGCGCCGTGGTGCTCGTTAAATTAATACCGCTTCTTGTTGTTGATGTTGTTTTTCTTGCTCGTGTAGGTGGTCTGCATGCTAGTTGCGAAAGGACTGATGGGTGAAGTCGTTGTAAACATTTTCGAGGTTCAAGGTTTGGTGGATGGATGCCGCCGCTATGGTTTTTGCAGAGCAACCACGGGCTATTGGCCACCAAAAACTGAGCGTCACGTGACCACCAAGAAGACCACGGCGACTTGAGGATCGCGCAGTCACGTGATATTTTCAGAGCACCGCATTGGCTGAGATGGCCCGTAGGCTCCGCTGAGGTCCATCGTATGTAAAAGGTGGCACAACGTGGCGATATGGAGTTCCAGTGGATTGTTCTTGCGCTTCGATAACGATACCCTATAATGACATGATGCATGTGAAAAAAAAACAAAAAAAAACAGGCGGCGGTAAAGGATCGAGTAACGAATTGATAGGAACGATCTTATATAAACGCCCCTATTACCAATAGACGACGGGATACATAGTAATAAAAAAAGGTTGAGAGTAAAGAAAGTGAACTTAAATTCCTTGCCTTTTTGACATCGTTAGCCGCTTTCGGAAACTAATTCACACCAACCGCCCCGGCTTCTTGCACTTTGACACAGGCGACCTGATTCGGTAATGAGGTGTTTCACAAACTGAGACTTGCGAAACGAAGAAACAGTTTATACGATTGAGATTATTAGCCTCTGTGTGATTTGCCTGAGGACTCGGGGGAAAAAACAAACTGCATGATTAGGCTGTATCTTTATCTATTTCTGTTTCACTTAGTTTCGGAGCTTTCTTCGAACGTTCAGATACGAAAAAGTGTGCAGTCTTCAACGAGCGCACAAAATGCTCTATTCAACTTGCGACACGGTTGAAAATGCTCAAAGCCTCTCGTTTACACGACACCATTGTACTGCAAACACGCTCTTGACGCCGGGCTAATACTACTCTGTCGCAAATTGTCCCCTTCCTGCGAAGAAACCAGGCAACTCGCCGGTACACAAACGGTCTGGCGTGCGTGATCGCGGAAAGCAGCTACACGACAAATTGGACATTCTTCTTGTCTCCGGCGGTAAATTTTACTAAACGCTAAGATAGCGAGCGTATATTGCCAGTATGCAGAAAGCCGTCACAAAGGTGCAAGCGATAGACAGTAAAGACTATCGATGTCGGCAAGAAGTCGTTTTCACCGTTTAATAATTTTTTGGTTGCGTACAAAGGCAGTATGCACTCAACGACATGCATGTTTACTTTGCATTATTTTTTATTATTATTGGGCACCTAGAGTGAGCATCAACACCAGGTATTTAAACCCCGTAAATATGTCTGATAGTCGTAATTCAAATTACACCTCCCCCTTTCCCCCTAACAAAATGCGGTGATCGGAAGATATAGGGTTTCACAAAGTAACTTTTTTTATTTCTTTTTTCGACGTTAGAGTACGTGTGTCTTGTCTTATTTAAGTTCGATAAACAACAAACACTGCTATTGTCACGTGCCAAATAATGAAAAAGATAAAAAAAACGTTCGGCGAGTTAAGAGCATGATCCGTAGAGAAATGCCATATATGGTCAGAGAATGAGTCGGGTATAATGAATGGCCGTAGGAAATGAACAAGGCTAACTATGGCCTTACTTGGCCAATTCTTGATCGCCAAGCCGATGAGATCGCCGCAGAAAGGATCACAAAGCAAGAAGTGGTGAACATAATAAAGTCGCGTACCCGCGCCTCGTAAGTATGGGTTACATGTTTTCGGTAAATACTGTTACACCGCGATCGGGGAAAACCTAAAAACGCCGAATTGGAGCTGCCCTTGAATCACGAAGCAAGAAGTGTGAACATAATAATGTCGCGCCCCACGCCTCATAAGATTAGGTCCCGTGTTTTCCTCTAAATACCAATAAACCCCCGGTCAAGGAAACCTAAAAGCGCAGAACTAGAGCTGCCCTTCAATTAAAAAAAATCCCCCAAAATTAAAAAAAAAATTATATCTCCGTTTTTTTTATTTGTGTATAATTTGTCGTAACTGTCTCTGAGGTAAATATAAATAAGAGAAGAACATAAAGGGCGAGGGGGATAAAAACCGAGAAACACCTGGTGGGAAAAAATATTACCCCCCCCCCCAGCTTGAACCCCCCCCCCCCCCCCCAGCATGAAGAAAAATAAACGCCAAAAACACGGAGCCCTACTCATAAGTCGTCACTGACAATGCTTGAAATATCAGATGGGCCTTGCTAACAGAGTTTTCAAGCGATAGCTTTTAGGAGCTCGTGTCGCAGAAAGTCCGGCGTCGGCGTCGGTGGGTCGGGAAAATCCTGATGTCGATAGGGTCATGACGTCACAGCCATATGACCTAGCCCGAGAATTTCAAACAACCCACAACGCTCACGTGAAACGTGACATCCGGCGTGGAGTGAAAGTGATTAAAACATGACATGTAATGCGAACCAAAGGTCACCGTTGTCTCAAATGATTTCACTTTATAAAGACTTTCAGGTGGAGGCGGGATTCGAGCGCCACGACCTTTTTTTACACGCACATTAGCCACGAAAACATAAGGCATGCCTGTGAGCGACATCTACTGCGGAATAGTTCTCCGAACAAATGTGATTTTATTATCTTTACAAGAAACAAAAACTGAGATCTGATGAAACTGTGGATTCTCTTTTTCAAAAATTAAGTCACCAGTTGACAAGATTTTTTTCTCAGGCATATTGTTGGTTATGATTTCGCTCTGTTGACGACCATTGTTGGTTGCCTCCTAACCTTGTTGACAAAACAAAAGCGTAGAAGAATTAAGGATTTTCTTATTTTTAAGTTAACGGTCTCCGGGTTTTTTAAAGCAGGTTTTTTTTGGTTACGAATTCGCGACTTCGACGGCTATCGGTCATGGTTGCTTGTTAACCCATAATGGAGACAAGGCCATCAAAACGAGCCAAAAGTGGCGTCTTTGAAAGACACAAGAATGTCCGTGAATATTTTTTTCTTTTTTTAGTTTTCGTATAAAAAACAAAAAGTAAGAATAAATGTCTGATATCGGCTAAATGAGGTAAACGTTGTTATATAGATCTATGTTTATAGGAACTGCAAATCTTTAGCCGGTAACAGGAGTTTCTCGTACAAGTTAATTTCTCAAGAAATTTTATAGAAAATAAAGTCGGCGTATATATTGTTATAATACTCGCTCTCATTATGCGGCTGATGATGCGAGGTAACAGTTTAGCTCAAAATACTAAAAAAAATGTTCTCACAAATCGTAAG
>JAZHYW010010765.1:0-18318 GCA_037355805.1 Ixodes ricinus | reverse complement strand
TATACGAGCCTCATAAAAGAATTCCCGACTTTGATGTGTGCCCTGATTAGACCAGAAATTCGACACATAACGTCGTGAACCGAATCATTAGACGCACCCAAGCTACTCATGCTGTTCTGCGGGAGCAACCTCCCGAAACGCTTCGCGTCACCAGGCAAGAGACCAACCACATTTTGCAGATTTGGATTGGTCAGCCATCTTCGCGGTTTTGTTCCACGCCCCTCCACATGGTTCTCAAGAAAACAGTCAGCAACTGTAGGCATTGTCGGGTCTAAAGCACGTCAAACTTGCCCACGGTTCCTGACAACTACTTTCAGTCTAACATTCAAAACTTTACAATCAATCTCAGCGGAGCTACCATCTGGACGAAGATAGACCTTACAGACAGATATCATCTAGATTTAGTAGCCGCTAAAGACATCTGGAAGACCGGTACCACAACGCCATTTGCCCTCTTTGCGTGCACTCGCATGCCATTTGGGTTAAGAAATAACGCACAAGCCTTCTATAGATTTATTGATGCTCCAACAATGTGACTTCCTTTCGTTTTCGCGTACGTTGATGACATCATTCTCGCAAGTGTTCAACCTGGTGGGCACCTCCCTTTTCTCCGGCTTTTGTTGGAGCGTCTTTGAAACTACAGCATCATCGTAATCGCAGAGAAGCGAGAGTTGAGAAATTCTTCCCCAGTTGTTTTGAGACATGTACTGAAGATCCTAGGCATCCAACCACTGTCGACGAAAGCGAAGGCGATTGTTTAGTTTCCTCGCCCGAGAACCCCGGCAAATGCGTGACTTCCTTGGGTTGGTTAACTTTTACCACCGCTTTGTCCCTAATTGCACCGCCATCCTCATACCTCTTGAAGCTATGCTCACGATGTACAAGTCATCAACTAACTACGCAACAAAAGCACGGACTCACGTGGACAAACATACCTCCCAAAGTGCTTCAGATATCGAGCGTAGAAATTGTGGATGCTTTGTTCAAAAATATTTATGGCGAACTAACAGACGGCAAAAGTGTTACTGCGCAAAACGCTCATGTTATTGAAGCCACCGTGTTATTAAAAAACTAGGCAAATTATTGGTTTATAAGACAATGTGAAAACCTGGTATTAGCAAGCGAATACTGCTACAATCATGAAATTCAGACCTTAGCGTCCGCAATATTCGACTTTGTTTTAATAGTCATTCAGGAACATCCACCATCCGTGGAGTGGCTCCACCTAAGATGTCAAGAGACAAGACACATATTATTAGCTTTTACAGTTCCTTGACTTTGATTATAAGCGCATTTACAGCATCTAGCTAGCAACCCAGTTCAATCTGAAAGCCATGGAGATACTTTCACCTAAATCAGCTGCACAAAATAATATAAGCGTCCGATTATTGATCCTGAATGCTAGATTCTGTTAGATGTTCCATGTATCTGCCGGTTTTATTGCTGATGCTTCACATTTCATTCACTTATGTTGCTTCACGATTCTGTTCTGTTTATTTGAGAATATTATAGTTAGTTATAGATACCAGTAAATTTATCCATATGGCTGTTCTTTAATTTCCCATAAGAGCAGCTTTCTCGGCAAAAAGATTGCTCATGACAAATGAATGCACCTAAAATTAAAATAAATATGAATATTGAAATATAGCTGGAAGCTAGCTAAACGGGATAGGCTTAGAAATTAATTATGTTGATTATTTTTACTCTCTGCTACGCAAAGTTTTGTTTTCTACAGTCGCCTCCTAAATCCCAGCCTTTAAAGGGGTACTCTGGCGATTTTTTCAGCCACCCCAACTGACTATATTTTCTGAATCCCCGGCCTTTACCCTTTCCGCTATGATATGTAGTATCATGAAATTTGTAATAGTTATTGTAAAATTGGCACATGAATATGATGCAAAAAACACCATTCAAATATACCCGCACTTTTCAGTGCCGTGACATCAGTGGGATGCAGGCTTGCCAGTCGAGCAAGCAGTCTAAAAAATAAACTATGCCAAGCATTTGTTGTGTGCTGTTGTGCGGGTACTATAGCGAGCTTCCGCAGCATTAATGTAACACCATGCATCTGCTCGCCGTCAGCTAAGAACAAATTCTACATTGTTGCCGGTAGAAATTTTCAGTTTGAAAAACAGGGTGAGGACCAAAATTGTAAATTAAATAACTTCGTGAAAAACAAATATTTTTTACATAATATTTTGTTACTATTTCAGTCACGTTGATTGGCGTGTATAGCAAATTTTACAGCAAATCAGGGTCCATGAAAAAATCGCAGGAGTACCAGTTTAAAGTAAGCTGTGCATAATGAATACATGCAACACTCCGGTTATATTCTAAACTGTTGCTGATATTTTAGCAGGCCTTGCGGTGGCTTCAAAGCTTCAAAGCCAACATTTGCGAAAAGAAAAGATTTTGTCGAACTGATTTCATACTGTTACAATTATGTAGGCAAACAAAAAAATCATAACTGAAAATCTGTCTGCGATTAGTCTTCACTTTAGTGAATACTTCAAGTTTGTCGAAAAGTTTAGTTTGCGTCATTTGAATATTCAGTATCTCTAAAGAACATGTGATTTATTCATGCAGCTTTTAATTTAATCTTAAAATAGAAACAAAGTACTGCATTATGTGTAGCACAAGCTAACTTGAATGATAGGTTACTGAAACCATGTGCAGGTTGTTACGGAATCCGAGGAAGAAGGAAACACGGCAAGAGTATCGGTCCCTATTTTTTTTTTACACGTGTACTTTTGTGCAAATTTCCATACATATAGAAGTAGGCAGTTGAACATTATAGTTGCATATAAAAATCCATTGATGCTTGCAACAATAATGGCTGCTTCCTTTTTCACTACTTCCAATGTTATACTAGCTGGGTTGCTTTGCAGATCACGCAAATTAGGAGAAATGAAATTTATACATTATTTTTATACTTCACATATGCGTGACGCAAATAGGAAGAATATTGGCAATTCTCTTTTCATTTTAGAACAAGAAAAGTACCTGGTTCTACTCTGTGCGATAACTGCAGCCTATGACCACAAAAGTAGTTGAGCAGCGTTGAATCTAAAATGCGTAATAGAAAAGAAACATATTGACGTAGAAGGGTGGGGAAAAAATCTTCTCTTCTCAATGTTCGCAGTAGATTAGTATGTTATGGCATCTATTGATCTCGTGCATACTAAACTTTATTGACTGAACGCCGCGAATGCAGAGCGTATGCTTTACGTTTTTGTTTTTCATTAGTAGGCATACCGAATTGCGATTGGTAAATTATTGTTTTACTTAAGTTACTAAGACCTCGTAGATTTTTATTTCTTATACCTGTCGTCTTTACTAACATATCATTATTTTTACACAGGGCGGCCCGTATGGGAACTTTGCTTCTGTTAGCGTTTTATATCCTTCTTCTGGCCATGGCATTTTTGATGATATATTGGTTTAGAGACTGCGATCCCCAGCTTTCAGGCGCCATCCAACAACTTGATCAGGTGAAACTCTCGTAATCAAAAGTACAGACCTTTCATTGAAGGTTTTTTCAATGGGCTGCACTATGATACGCTAAATTATCGCACCTCTCTGGCTTAACAGGGCCGAAATCATGAGGCCCGATCTAGAGTTTGAAATTGTGATAGCGAACAGTGACACAACAATCGTGTGCAATCGCACGGTGAAATCCCCTTCCTAATGTTGGCTTCTTTTATCACCAGTCATACTTAATCACTCACCCGCCGCTATGAATAAACGAAACGACATGTATGAAGCAAATTGAATAATTTGGTTATTTTATATTCAGTGTTAGTAACAAATAGACCTAAATTATTTTTACGTTACATATTGAAATTGCAGAATGTCGAGCTCAAATTAACCACAATTTTATCATAGCATATCCAGAATTATTTTTTGTTTTTAAAATGAACATTTTGACCTCTCTTTAGAAGCCCGCTCAAATAGCTAGTACAAAAAATGCATTTATAAAACTACCATATGCAGAAGTAAGTTTATATTAAAGTTACCAAAGAATTAAGTCTATAGAAAGAGAAGGAAAATATCTCAACGTGAGGAGCACACATTCAGATTGCTACAAGCAGGCTGTAAAAGTTCAATAAAAATGTAACTTAGATACTGTGACATTAACTTATGAAAAAATATCTCACGTAGTATGTATCAAGATACTTTTTCTCGTATGTATCTAGGTACAAATATAGTTACTTAGAATAGGCTTTCTGTTTTTATAAAAACGGCAAATAGTAGTGAACGGTATGAAGAATTCCACCAACAAAAATGTATGGAAGGACGATGGAGAACTACCATGACGTAAAAGTTTGAATTTTGCAGATAAAACAAATTTCGTAAGCTTTATAGAGAATGAAAAAAGCACGTGAATAATCTTTGATTAAAATACGAGCAAATTCTGTGCCTACCGCACCATGCTGTCTTGTTTTACGCAAGGTACTTACGTTACTCTCTCTGACCCTAGGCATCTGTATTCATCTTTATGTTTAATATTTTCAATTCGTATTTTTACTTTACTGTCGGGTACGATGATTGCAATTAAGCAATACTGATAGCATATAAACATCGGAAAGGAAAAAAATGCCACCGTTAATTTATCTGTCAATGCAATTTTAGCTTCAGTATTGTCATGAGGTGAGTCCAGTAAAGGTTTGCAGTGTTTATTTTTTAACACAGCAGACGTACATTTTCTTTCTCTATCTGCCAACATGGACGCAATCTTCAAGTGACGCTTCTTGTCATTATGCGACCTGCGCGAAAATTCCGTGTAGAGGTGTATGCGTTTAAAACCAATAAATCACATTATTGGAGCAGCATGAATTTAAAAGGCGCCGTCAAATTCAGTCCTAAAAACCCTGTGAGGAAAGTGGTACCCTATGTTTGAAAATAAGTGAGAAATAACCTTTTTTTATTTATTTACTAACATGGAATGTATTTAACCATTTAGCTTCTTCCATTCTACGTGAAGAGGCACCTTTATGAATATCCCGGCTTTTCTGGACTTTTTCTTGCCGGTGTTGTCAGCGCAACCACAAGGTATTTATTTTGCTGCTCATTTTGTATGTATTTTAGCGACAAACAATGCATGCCATCAAATGATAAACACATAAAGTGAGCCTATTTGTTCTGGAGTGTTAATATGAATGCTTGTTTCCAATACTGAAATGATTCTCACTAATTGCTAGGGCTGGGCGTCGATTAAACATTTTAACCCGATTAATCGCCACCCTTTAATCGATTAATTAATCGATTAATCGGTTCCGTTCATGTTTATAAATAAAATTTTAAAAAGAATGCAACAACTCGTCTTGCCTTTGAAGACTTATTTTACTCTGTTACACGGCGCAAGGGACATTTAGAATTGAGGAGACATATAGTTGAACGATTCGAAGACTCACATATTTTTGCTCCAGCTCCAAAGACAAAGAAGTTTGTCCACATTCTCCAACAGGAAGACAAGAAGTCAGAGCTTGGGCGATGCATTCTTCTTTTTCAGAGAAAGGAAACTCAATGAGAAGGCGTTGATTATTGTCTGCGTTTTGGCGGATGGTCCTTGCTGCAGCTACATGGGTGCTTCGCTCGTAGGCGATACTGAAGTGAACTTACGCTTCCACTGTACGAAAACGGCTTTTTGCAGATTATGCAGTGGACTTCCTTCGTGTTAAAAACTTCACCGCTGGAGTTTACTTTAAACCCAAACTTTCCAGCGAGATTGCCTTTCATACTCGTGAACTCGTCCATTTTTACGTGCCGAATACTGGAACAAGTAACCATGGCGTTGTTAGCTTCCAAGCTAGTTTTTCTGTTGTTTGTCTTGCCTGGGCAGGATGTGTAATATATCCTCAACCCGTGAAGTTTCGCGGTCGCGCGGGGATCAATTGCGGGCCCGGCTTGTTCGTCTGGCCTCGGCAGAACTGTAACGTATATCCTCGAACACGTGATGCTTCGCAAACGCGAGAATTGAACCTTGCTCATAGCACCTGGCTGGGAACGAACTTCTTTTGAGTACCGATTAAAAAACCGATTAAACGGTTAAAAGATTTAATCGCGACTAAAGCCTTAATCGATTAATCGGAAGGTTAATCGATCTATTGCCCAGCCCTACTAATTGCTCAAATGAAAACACATAATTCAATCTACATTACCTATATAAGAACCTGATCATTAAATGATTCATTAAAATATGCAATATTTCTATTACAGCACAATATCGTCAATGATCAACTCTCAAGCGGCCGTTCTTTACATTGACGTCGTGTCGCAGTTTGTTAAGCAAACAGAGGCTAAAGCCACCAGGTTTACAAAATATCTGGGTATGATCTACTTTTTTTATAATAATCCTTTTTTGTTTTGATTTGCTGAGTTGTGCATATGTGTTTTACAATGTATACAAATTTTATTTGACCAGGAAGCTGCACCCTCGCATAAATCTCAGCAACAAAAAATATAAAATAACGAGCGCATTGCAGAAAACAAACATAAAAGCATCACTACTTTAATTGATATCACTTCATATCTAAAATGTAATACATGGTGATAAAAAAACGGGTAAAAGACAAGGACAAAAGAGGAATATGCACGGGAGAACAGGCGATACAGCTCCTGTCCTGTCGTGTATGTTCCTCTTTGTCCTTGCCTTTCGTCCTGTTTCTTTAATACCAAATAAAACATCTACCATCTAGCTCAGCTTGCAACTTTAATAGTAAATGTAAAGTTTATTTTAGGTAATTACACCAATAAAAGCAATATTTACAATTTTAGTCCCCATACCTGCAGTAATTATAAATAAAAACAATAAATATCATTTGCAATAATCGGTGCCTCAGCAGCCTGAAATTTTGCTAGAGTATTCGCTGGGTCATGTCAAAATATGTGCTTGTTGGTTTACATCTTTAACCATGAAAGCGAAACCAGAACCAAAATTGGAATCATCTTTGATTATTTTGCGAAGCGATTTCCAATGCGGTAGCTTTATAGGATGGTTGGTGCTTTTTGTTCGAGTGGTACCTAGGCCAGGATAAACCTTCGTCTTTCAGTGTCTGGGGTGGGTGCTGCCTATAGTGCAGGTGGTCCGTAGGGCAGGGTTTTGTAGGGAAACAGATTATTGTTTTTTTCCAGCACCAGCAGGATATAGAACATTGACACTGATTTTTTGGGGTCACGAAAAGACGGGAAGCGCGTTTTCCTTTTCTTTCTACTCCACGTTATGCGGGCTCTTTCTACACGACATTTATTTGCTCCACCCTTTCTTTCCCTTTCCACCCCTCTCTGGTATGCGCGCTGTCTCACACTACCTGCTTCTGCTCCTCACGTTCCTGGGTGCTGGGTCCGTGGTTCCGTCAAAAGCGCACTCGGCTTCCACGTCGGTGATTGGTTTTCGATCCCTGGCACTGGTTGGACTTTTTAAAACCATGAAATGCTTTTTTAACGTGAAACATTTTTAGGCTAGGCTTGTAGGTGAAGTGAAGCAGCGAAAAGCGTAAGCTCGAATTTATCTTTTAAATTTAGCGGATAAAATGACGTCACATGGCTTCATGTCACCTGAGCTACTTACAAAATCAGTTTCTCCTGCTAAATATATTGGGAAAATTCACGTCACTTGACATGGTAACGTGACCTACAAGCAAATCTAATTTCCCCGCTAGATTTGGCGGAAAATGTGCGTCACGTGACATCAACACCAATTCAGTTTCCAGGCTAAATTTAGCGGAGAGCATGATGTAATATGAGGTGAGGTGTGGAAAATGTTTATTTAAACCTAGGAGAAACGTCAGTCCCCAAAGCGGGGGCTAAACCGGTCAGACATTACAGAAAAGACAGTCCGCAGACAGATTTGAGCGCGAGCCACCACGAGATACGTGCCCCGAATGCTGCGGGGCCACAACTTCAAGGAGGAACTTGGCACGCGCCACCCGATCCACGAACACCGCGGCGATCCCGTCCGCAGGCCGCCCCCCACACGATGAACGAGCAACACGACTTCGGCCCAAGGGCCCGACGCAGCATGTTCGCTTTCAAGCGTGGCGTCTACGTCCTTGGCGGCGTGAAACGATGATGCAGATTATTACAACGAGGGCCCAAGTACGGTCTGCAACACGAAGTCGAGAAGAGAAATTAGGACTCTCGCCCGTCGCTCAGAGTTGCCCTGTGGGATGCGTCCAGTCTTCCATGCTCATAGTAGCCAAGGCTGCTTGACGCTGTGCAACCAGAGCTGCGCACTCCCAAATGAGATGAGGAATTAAAACTTGGGTTTGGGCGAGTTGGTTCATACTGATCTAAAAGGATAAAATGTGCAAACTAAACAAGGACAAGAAAGGCACAAATACGACAGGACGCACTCCAGCTCACAACTGATTTTATCAGAAAAAAACATCGTCACTTATATACACAATTGTTTTTGCCACACTTCAATACTACCAGTCACCACTCTCACAGGCAGCTATCTAGAAAAGTTATTTCTCCTTGGAGCAAAAAAGAGAAGGCATGCTAACGCAATTGTCATCTTTCCACTTGATGTCAAACGCCTCTATAATCTATATATCGGTTTTATCTTTTGCCTAAAAAAACAAAAATAAAACTTTATTGCAGCACCAGCGGATGGTGAAGTTTCGGGTGGGCACCTGGGTCTTCGCACAGCTGGCAACGAGGGTCGGGTGGGACATAATAAGGGACACGTCTACGTTGCCGGGTCAGCTTAAAGCGAGAAACGGGATGAGGCGTGACCACTCCACCTGTCCGAATGCGTCGAACCACGACCATCTAGTGCCGACAGAACGTGTTTTCTGGTATCGGGAACTGTTCTGGGGTTCAAGAGTCGTCGAGTTGCGTTTTAGGTCCCGACGGACGAGGCAAACAGCATCCACAGGGTCGTACACGTAGGCTTCGTCTTCGGGAAACTGGTCATCGATGGGCAACGAGTGAGGCACTGGTAAGGCCCGCTGGGAGGAGGGGAAATCTCTCTACAGCTCCTCCAATGCAGCCTCCTGGGCCTTCTTGTTGCCGGCAATGCCCGCTTATCCTGGGACCCAACGTATACTGACTCGGACGCTCGAATGGCGGTACAGGCGAAGTGCAGTTTCAAAAATAGCGGCGATTGTCGGACTTGATGTGAGTAGATGTTTCTTAAAGGGTAACTGCAAAGAAAAAAAAGTGTTTTTTTAAACAGCCTAATTGGAACAAGCATGTCACAAAACAAATGTTCCACGAAAAAAATATTTTTTAGCAATATTTACGTCACAGGACGTAATTTAGTCGGAGTCAGAACCTCTCCACGTTTGAAATTCCCGCTCTTTCGACCCCCGCGGAGGAACTACGCCCCGTCCCTCACTCTTGGATTTGCTCTTTTTTGTTGACTTGGCTGCTGAGCTGAGCGTCTTGACTTCCGGTGAGATCTGGCAACCAACTACGCACGTTAAACATGGCGCCGGTATTGTTTTGGTTTGATGGTACACGAGAATAGAGCTGCAACGAGAAGCTGCGCGGTTTGCGAGCACATAGCGAAGACGAGACCGGAGAAGTGCCCCTGTGATGTTCCCGGAAGACGGAAAGTATCATTCGTAATCGTCGTGTGTGCTTGGAGAGCGAAGGGAGTCACAGGGTCCGTGAGTGCGCAACCACAAGCCAACGTTCACGACAGCGCTGCGTTGACTTCGGCGATCTCGTTCTGTTTGGTGCAACACGGCGATGCGGCAAAGAACTGAAACGTTCGTGGTGTGTGTGGTGCGGTGCTTGGAAGTAGACACCCACAGAGCGCAGATTGGTTGTTGTGGGGTTCAGTCCCGTCGTCGTCAGCTGATCCAGTCAAACTGGCGCGGGAGGACGCAGCGAGGGTTTTTAAAAGTAAATCTTCCTTCGTTCCGTTTTAAAATGCGGAAGATTCCCGACGCATACCGTGAGTAAAAAGCTGCGGGCGTTTTCAACAAAATTACGTCGTTTTATTTGAACAATGAACTCCGAATTGTTGTCCTAAATCTGCCGTTTTTATGCTTCGTGTTGTTGGACTGCGTTTGCACAGCGACGTGTTGCGCTCATAGTGCGGTGTGAATAAATTTGGCCAAGATTTCGTACCTGCCCACAGACGCATGGACTGAGACCATTTTTTACGTAGTGAACATAGTGATTTTATTTTGTGTGTCTAGTCGCGGACGTTAGGTGCACCCGGTGCGAATCTCGACCGCCTTTGGAGCGATATGACGAGAACGTAACTGGACACGTTTGTCGCTACGCGAACGCCCGATTGCCTCCAGCCAAATGGCATTCCTTTCGGGGCGACATGGCTGCTGGAAGGCTCGCTGTCGGGATCACTCACCTGACATCTCCGCAAAGTCGGCATTTGCACGCGCCAGCAATCAAAAAGAAAAAAAAGCACGCTAAGCAAACAAAAAGGAAAACGAAAGAACCGCGCTCTGAAAGCCAACACCCCGCGCCGCTTCCTATCACTAATACCCGCGACAGCTGCTAAACACACACTACATCACTTCAAGAAGTCTCACTCAAGCAGCTTGGTCAGCACGAAACACTGATCACTTCGGCGAAACGATTAGTTGAGGCAGGCGAGACGGGCCGGAGCAGAGACTTCGGCGGCCATGAAAGAATGGCGAAGCTTTTGTTTGTTTTGGTATGAATCGAAACGGAAGTGCCCGTATTGTAAACCTTTTGCAAAGAACAATAACTCTCATCACATGGGTTATTCTTTAATCATAAAAATATGCCACTCAAAAGGAAATTGCAACATATAACAAAGGTTTAACAACCAAGATCTAAGCTGTCAATCAAACTCTTAGCCAATGATAATCTATTGCGATTTAAGTCACATAATCACAAGTTCGTGGCGCGCGATTTAAAACGGACGAAATTGCCGCAAACTAAAATCAGTCTCACACAATAAATATTGATGTAAACTTTTTTTCTCGCGGAAAAATTGTTTTTTGATAGGCTTGTTCCAATTAGGCTGTTTAAAAAAAAACTTTTTTCCTTTGCAGTTACCCTTTAAGCGAGCGAATTGTGTTATGAGAGTCCGTGAACACCGTCAGCGTGCCGGGCTCTGGATTCCACATCATACGTCTGGAAGGCGAGAAGGATGGCGCGGGCTTCGTCTTGCTCGGGCGATAAAGGGTCGTGTTGGTGGTTGCGACGACGGTAGTTTCACACTCCGCTGGGTCATGGACGGAAACACCGCAGCTGTCGCAGATCAACCGGATGTGTGCAGGCCAGCATTCGTGCACGTGATGACCTGTACAGGAGTTGAGATAATGCGGTGACCTCGGCTTGGTGTTGACGGGCATATTGCTCACGACGCTTGGCGTGGCGCTTGGCATACATATTTCGCGGGGCTGGCCGGGCACGTTGCGTGAGATTAATGAGATCCCATGAAGGCTTTGATAGGCGGCAGGCCGTTGATGTTTGTCAAAGCTACTCTAATGAAGCAAGCAACTGCCCTTAACTGGAGCGTATGCTCAAGTCGGGCCATGTGCATGTCCAGTTGCTTCTCTAGTGTTTCTCGAATGTCAACGACGTGCAGGCACCTGCGAAGCTCTGGCGTTTATGTTTGTCAAGGAGGCCGAAGATGGTTCGGCGGGTCTCGTTATAACCACCGCAGTCTTGTCGAGATGGATTTGTTTTAGGAGTAGAATCGCGCACCATAGGCCACCTTTGAAGCGAGGATGGACGTCACCAGAAGGTTTGGCGATACGTATACTCCTTGCCACCCAGGCGATGGGGGATACGACGGAGGAGGTGTAGGCCGTGTCTTCATTGCCGCGAAATACATTTAACCCATTTGGCTATAACTTGAGTGCTGTACCAAAATTTACCCCAGGAATGTTTATGCGAGGCTCCTTACTTCTGGGAGTACAGTCAATAATGAAATCCAAGTCAGGGGCAGAATGCCGTCAAAACATGTACTTCGTTTTCTTGGGGGGACGAAACATGCGGACGCGACAAAGCTGGGCGTAGATGAGATCATCCAGTCCCGCCTGTCGCGCTGTCTTCTGTGTCACTACCGAGCCTTGGTATGTCCAGATGGTAATGGTGTCGGCGTAGGCAGTTGCTCGTAGGTTTGTAATAGGATGTAGGGCCCAGAGAAGCGGCGCCATGGAAATGTTGAATAACGTTGGCGGCAATATTGTTCCTTGAGGGACTCCAATGTTGTTCTCCTTGATGTACTGCTACTGGCGTCAGGGCCGTAGCCCGACTTGACGAGGTAGAGGCGGCCGCCCAGAAATGAACGGAAAAAATCAAAGCCGTTTACAACTCCCTGTAACGCCGAATTGGAGCGCAGCTCTTGAGGAGGAGAAGGAAGGGTACGAGGGAGGGTATACTCCTCCTTTCTCCCCTCCCCTCACGGGGGTCACGTGACCTCGGGGGGAGGGGGGTCACGGACTCTAGGGGTCACGTGATCTCGGGGGAGGATCACCTGACCTGGGGGTCACATGGCCTAGGGGGGTCACGTGACCTTACGGTTACGCACGACCGGCGACGGCGACCCCAGCGGCGACCCCAACGCCGTCGTTGACGCCGCTTAAGCCGGAAACGGGCGCCTAAGAGCTGCGCTCTAAATATCTAGTTGTGTTCAATCTAGGCCTTGCTCGTACGTATACGTCGAGGAGACAACGGCTTTGTGTAGGACTTTATCAAAAGCCTTCTTGATCTTCGTCTTGACCACGGCCCGGAGGTGCTGGTTGTTAAGTGCGAGTCAGCGACATCATGGTAAATCATGGCCAAACTGTCGTGGGTACACAACGTCTTGCGGAAACCCGTTCGTGTGAGATGGAATATCTCCACGTCTTCTGCTTGCCACTGAATATGTGCATTCACCATTCGTTCCATCAGCTTTCCCATTATCGGTGCAAGGGAAATGGGACGCAGGTTTCTCGGGTCGGTCGGACGCTGGTTTTCAGGTCGGTCGGTGGTTTGCCGGGGTTGGGATGGGGGTAACCCATGACATTTTCCGATCTTTAGGGAGGTGACTCGTGCGCCGTCTGAAATTAAACCAGTGAGGGATACCTTCTCGTGTGACATGAGGTGTATTACAAAGCATAAAGGGCTGTAAGTCCATCGGGGCCGGGCACTCTCAAGTTTGCACTGGGCGATCGCCGCATCAAGTTCCTACTAGTAAATTGTTGGTTCCTAATGTTTTCCGTGTCCACGATGTCTGTATACACGGGCCTATATACATCGTGGGATGGGAGATCGTCAGATTGAAGGAAGAAAACTCAGAATATTCCACGGTGTCTGTCGAAAACAGTGCCAGGAGAGGGACAGGGCTATACAACTTGCAGCTGCTATACATAGCATTAAAGTTTGCCACACCTCGCCGAGCTTCGTAGTCCTGTCGAAGGGCTTGCAATTGGAAATCCACTGACTGAGGCTCAGGGTCTTGACGTATGTGCTAACTTCCTTGGTGAGGAGGGTCACAAGGTTCAGGTAGCAGCGCGGGTTTTGCTTCCGGTACTTGATAAGCGCAGCTGTGCGACGATCCCACAGCGGTAGGAGATGCGTGTCTGCAGTGCGTGTATTCGCATCCACCTGATGGGAGTCAGTCGCAGACTTTTTAACCGTCGGAAGAAGGGCCGAAATTTGAGCATGGTTGATTTCTTCGATGTTTTTATTTATTGAGGCATAAAATTGATCATATTTCACTGTCTTCGTTTGTTGCTTGGTCATTTTGCGCTTTCCTGCAGATAGGTCAAGCACTATGGAAATGGTCACTTCCCCACGCGTCGGTAAGCACAGTCCACTTGATAAGGTGAGCGGTAGACGCGAGTGCGAGAGTAACATCTACCACACTGTCCGATTGACGTGCCGATGTGCCAGAACGCGTCAAATAGTCTAAATTACTGACGATTGTTTGGTTTGTTAGTTTGAGGGCAGTGCCCAAGTCGCGTGCGTGCGTGGTATGCGCAGCAGGACTCCAAGATCCAAAGCGAGCGTTCAAGTCTCCTCCAAAAATTACATAGTTCAAGAGATACTTATCACGGAGCGCTATTATCCACGAAAAGTCCTAAGCTGCGTGAAGAGGCCGATTGTGGAGACAATCAAGGGGCCTTCAGCGGTACCGTCGAGAGCAACGCGGACCGCGACTACCCAAGCAGCACCACAAAGTGACTTTCGATCGGCCGACGGTTGGCCAGTGTCTGGACAGCTTGGCCACTTTTAGTTCTTGGCCACCGGAGACATAAACAAGGCCGGCAAGAGTCCGGCCACAAACTAGCTGTTTTTAGCTTGGCCGCCGGAGACATAAACACTGCCGGCAAGCGCCTGGCCAGAAGTGTTGATTTTCAACTTGGCCGCCGTAGATATAAACGCGCTTGGCAAGTGTTTGGCCAGCAGTGCTGATTTTCAGCTTGGCCGCCGTGACCATAAACACGGCCGGCAAGTGCTCGGCCAAAAGTGTTGATTTTTAGCTTGGCCGCCGGGGACATTAACACGGCCGGCAAGTGTTTGGCCAGAAGTGCTGATTTTCAGCTTGGCCGCCGGAGACATAAACACGGTCGGCAAGGGTTTGGCCAGAAGTGCTGATTTTCAGCTTGGCCGCCGTAAACATAAACACGGCCGGCAAGTGCTCGGCCAAAAGTGTTGATTTTCAGCCTGGCCGCCGGGGACATAAACACGGCCGGCAAGTGTTTGGCCAGAAGTGCTGATTTTCAGCTTGGCCGCCGTGAACATAAACACGGCCGGCAAGTCCTCGGCCAAAAGTGTTGATTTTGAGCTTGGCCGCCGGGGACATAAACACGGCCGGCAAGTGTTTGGCCAGAAGTGCTGATTTTCAACTTGGCCGCCGGGGACATAAACACGGTCGGCAAGTGTTCGGCCAGAAGTACTGATTTTCAGCTTGGCCACCAGACATAAACGGGATCGCCAAATGGCTGGCCGGCAGTGCTGATTTTCAGCTTGGCCGCCGAAGACATAATCATGGCCGGCAAGTGTATGGCCAGAAGTGTTGATATTCAGTTTCGCCGCAGGGACTCCCATAATCTGAACTTTCATCGCGTTGACGAAACTTTGGCATGACGACGGGCAGCGAGGAAAGCATCATGAGCGAGTGGTTGGCAGAATTGTAGTGCGTGCATCGCACGAACGCTGTTAGCGCAAGCAAATGATCACCATTTTCAGTTTTTTTTCGTTAGACTTGAAAGGCTATTGTCTTAACTAGCACTGTCGTGTGATATGTTCATTTGGAACATTACCAAAAGTGCTAAAATATTGTGCCGTCGTTGTTCTTTGAAAATAAAATGCGAAAACAGCGCCGATGTCATCTTCGCGCTAACAATATCGCTCTGTCGCTGCGCGGCACTCTTAGCGCCAATACCACATCCGCGATTTTTCGGTTAGTGCTCCACATATTTACTCCCCGACTGCATTCTAAGAAAAAAATGTTGTAGTCGGGTGCATCAGGCGCACATGCACCCTTTTTTAAAAGACTAACCCTCCGTTACCCAGCCAGTGATTTGTACACCGACCATGAGCCCCCTCCTCTACCTTAAAATCCTATAGGTGTATCAATGCACCAGTGTTGTACACGTTCCTCAAAAATGGAACGAAACCTCGTTCCTCGTTCCTCCTGATTTTTGGAACGCGTTCCCGTTACAAGTTCCATCGGTGTAAAAGGAACTCGTTCCCGTTCCGGCTAAAAAATGGAACGCATCGTTACATATACGTTACTTTTGTATTTTGCTGATTACCACATTTAGTTAGATCAAGCAAAGCTCTTTTTTTATCTATCCCATCAAATGGGTACATACAAATTTATATGCCGTGGTGGAAGGGCACCAGAAGAAGAAAACAAGCGGAATCGAGGTGTTATTTGCTGATATATTGAAGTTTAAAAATCTCAGCTTTTAACCATATTCATATTTGTGATGAACAATTCAGACGAGCCAAATGTATTGCTACCCCACATGGCACGAGCGTTTTAGAACAATTTCACACGTTTCAATCTAACAAAGTCTCTTGTTCAAACTCAACAACAGTTGCTTCTCGATGTTGCTGTCCGGAAGACGAGCAAGTGAAGGAGAGGGTAGGGCTTTTGGAAGGTCAGTCTTGGAAACTACCAGTTCTTCTTCGTGATGGTTGGATTCGTTGTTCAATTTGAAGGCGAGGGACAAGGGGAGACGGAATCAAGGTTAATTTTTGTGCATCTTTTAAGTGACCAATATTCAGGATACAAGGGTGCGTTCGATGTCTGGTAGCCTGTGAGTTTGTTGTAACTGTAGGTCTCTTTATGGAAGTTGAGAAATGGCTTTAGTCGGCCTTAGATTTCTGTGGGAATGAGGATTCGTGGAGGGGGGGGGGGGGGCTAAGAAAGTAGCCGAGTTTAAAACGTCCCTCTTTCTGTGTCTCTTCTTGCGACTATAAGGTTTGCTTTTTGTACCGCAGTCTCGGGCACTCAAAAAATAATCAATGTCCATTAGCTATCCGGCACCCGACTGTCACCAAGCGAGGACCACACAAAATAAGCCCTAAGATAAGTAGCCAAAAAGTTAACAAGTTAAAAACAATAGGTTCGTGAAGATATAGTTTTTATACTTTTCAAATTTCCCTGTTACAAATAAAATAAAAATTACCCCACTGAACGAAAAAAAGGAACGCCGTTACTCTTTCCGTTCCAGCAAAAATGTAACGAGTTCCCGTTCCAGTTCCACCGATGTAAAATGGAACGGCGGCGTTCCTTCGTTCCTCCTAAAAGGAACGCGTTCCAGGAACGCCGTTCCTTGGAACGTCGTTCCGTACAACACTGCAATGCACCCAGCTTAGTACACCGCCACGCTAGCCACGCGCGCCCCGATCAGATTGTGCTTGGATCTGATAAGATTGAATATTTCGGGCTTTTAGGGGCAAAGCTCCTTAGGGTCTAGCCTTGTCCATTCGTCCGGCGTCCGTGCTCACATCGCCTGCCATCCCATCTGTCTTCTTAAAAAAAAAAAAATGTTTGCGCAGTCGACAGGATTCAAACCTGTAGGGGAGACCCCAATGGATTTCTAGTCTATCACCTTAACCACTCGGCCACGACTGCGGGACGAGTAGGGGCTCTGAGATTACTGTGAGGCACAGTAAGAAAATCAGTTAGCCTCGAGTTTATATCTGACAGCATAACATGAAATAAAATAAAGTAAATATTCTCACAAATATTCATGACGTGCTGCTAGAACCTGTCACATGACCATGTCAACCTAGGTAAAATATTCATTTGAGAATAAGATTACATGCACAATAACTCACACACATAAAGAGGCAGAACCCATAATAAACCAGTCCGAGACATCCCGTACAGAAATGGTCTATGGTCGTCTATGAAAAAGTAAATGGCATTCTATCACCTCCTATAGCCCTGTGTGGTCGGCCTTAGAAATCCATAAAAACGGCTACAGCCAGCTATAGAAAAGTCTAGGTCCCTGTGTCTAAAGTCAGGGAACCAATACATTTTCTTTACCCGCCTATAGAAAATTCTACGGTCCTGAGTCTAAAAACTCAGGGCCACGCTTCAATACATACGCCATACATACATTTTATTGACTCGATTAGGACTGGTAAGAGTAGTTAGTAGTAATAATAATAATAATAATAATAATAATAATAATAATAATAATAATAATAATATTAACATTGTCACAAGCAGGCACCAGTACACAAGAGGCAGGCTCGTCTAAGCCGATAGGGGCTTGTACGACTGAACCGGGCAAGTCGGACGAGCGAATAAAACGAGAGCCACAATCGTTTACACAACAAGAATGCTTTCAATAAACAGCGAACCCGACAAATCACAGCAACGAAATCAACCAACAAGCAAAAAAGCTAAATTAATTAACAATAAAAACAAATTGCGAGGATTCGCATGACGCAATTTAACTTTCAAAAAACATATGAACGAAGCCTGTCTTTTTTAACATTGCTCGTGCCAGTAATACTGTATATACCCTCAGGAAAGGAAGCATTAAAGACATACAAAACATAAGAACGGCGCGATCTTTCTATATCTAGTCACATATACATTAAAGCGAGCTGAAGAAGGCGTGCAGGCTTATGAAGCGTTTTAAAATTGTCATTCCAAAAGTGTCGGAGCACTACTGTTGCTAAATAAATGAAACAGCGAAAGCATCTGCATGTGAGTAAACAAATTTTCACTGGATGAGAAAGTAGAATTGTATGCAACACTACGCAAAAGATTCCTTTCAGAATACTATCAATTTTAACCGCCAGGACGCTGTGCAAAATGCATGAATCCGTAACTCCATTGTCTCAAACAACAACAAAAAACAAGTGCATGGACAATATTTTTTTAACAGTGAAAGGTACAAACACTTT
>JAZHYW010010764.1:0-19008 GCA_037355805.1 Ixodes ricinus | reverse complement strand
TAAAGTTTTACATAAACATAAAGTTTTACTAAAGTTTATTTAAAATTCTAAAGTTGTGCAGACGTCGTCGAATGTCGTAGACAACAAAACATGGCGAAAGGTTCAGACGACACTTGCGGCGCACGGCCGCCCCAATCCCGCCCGTCGTTGCGTATAGGATCACGTGGCATCTCGTACCACGTGATGGCCGTTTTATTGGCGGCCCGAGGCCAATGTTGCCGGCCGGAGCCGAAGTTTCGGTTTCGATTTCCGCTTGTGTTAAACATTATATTAAATTCGCGAAGCAAATGACGTTGTGCCTTCCTAGGGCTTTTTAATTAATGCAAAATAACTCATTATCTCGAAATCTTCGGAATTGAGCTGAGTTGCCCTTTAAAGAAGAAAATTTAAGACTTCTCAGGTGGGATTCGAACCCACGACCCTGTTGTTGCGAGTCAGACACGCTCCTCACTAGGCCACGCGAGGCACGCTTGCACGACGAGTGAGAAGGCGATGCGAATGGGTCCCGTTAACGCTTTCGCGTTCTACTTTTCAAGGAGAAACTTAAGCGTCCTCCAAGATTATTTTTGTTAAGTAAAACGAGTAGTATTTTATGTTCTACCCGACATGGCAGCTACATAATTGGACACTTTCTGACTGTTTGCGTGGGTAATCGTCATAGTCCCGCCGCGTACCCCTGTGTACTTTTTTTTTCCAGCCCACTAACACATAAAAGTAATGTCCATCCCATATAAGAGGCAATAACAGAACTCTCCCTTAGACGTTCGTGTATTGCCTGTTGTCAAGCGATGGCCGCCAGCGATGCCAGCGACGGGCTTCCGATCCGCGATCCAGACTTGCAGTGTGAGAGTTCTAATGCATTGCACCCACGGAGTGCTGCACGGAGAACCGGCCCCAAACCAACTTGCCGAATGCACCGAGTGCCGACTCATGCTGACGCCATAGGTGTTCTAGAAAAGTACCGACCTCAAACCGAAACAAGCGCCTTTTTGTTCTACGTTCTACGCTGCCATCGTTTATCTATAAACTTTGGTTGCTGCAACGTGTAACTTATATTTGCGATGACTTCCAATTAAGCAACTCGGCTGTCAGAGATATCTACAGACGGCGTAGGTTTCCGAAACCAGCGGACAACAAAAAAACATACACTTTTAAGCATGATATCATGAGTGCACCACTAAAAGGATAGGGCTTAAATCTAGTTCGTTGGAATATCTAGCAATACGTTTCGTAAGACTTTTTATTTCCCTGGTGAGTGCGTTGAGAACGAGAGCTTTCTCAAACAAAATACGACGGAGCCAGGTGGCTGACGTTCAAATATGATTTTGCTCAAGCCTAGGACAACGTCTCCATGTTTAGCTTTCCCGGACGCTGAGTGAATGCGTCACAAGTTTCTGCTGTGGGAGCTTTGTCGACAAATGTTCCACTTTTCACCCGAACACGGATGATGTGACATCTCGCGGCCTCTGTTTTGGTCCTGTGCCTTTCATTACACTCTGGTAGGGTTCAGCGCCTGTACCGCAACATAGCGACTCAATTTCTTCAAATAAAGCACGGGTCGTCGATTCTCCCAACGTGAAATATCAGACGCTTACATTTCATGCTCGTGTTTGAGTTTGCGGCCCGCGGGACGTGATTTCGAGCAGAAAATCTACTTTTTCTTTCGGTTCCGCTGTGCGAATGCCTCACTGTAGCAGACGAACTCCCGTCGTCTGCTCTCGCTCCTCGTCTTAGGAAGGCATGACGGGATCGAATTTCGGCCCAACGGTGCTACAGAGCCTAAAGACAAAGCACAGCGAGCGGCGTGAACGCTCGCCTCCCCACGCTGTCTCGTGCTCTCGTGCATCGCCTAGGTATCGCGGGGGATTTTTCGTCCCTCCAAGGTCAGCAGTTACTAATTTGAGCGCGCGCAGAGAGGAGGAAACTTTGCGGGGTTCTTTTGGTCACTCCCCCGCTATGTGAGAAAGCAGAGAATGTTTTGTTCCATGAGTTTAGCGACCCTGGGCTCCTGCTGCAAAGACTGAGGTGTGTGTGTATCAGAGGTATTTCGCGTCTTCTTTGCAGCTGTTCGACTTTGCCTTGGAGATGGGCTACCTCCATAGATACCAGGATCAGGAGTCTCCGAAAAAATTAACGTTCTTGTTTAAATCTGACCACGCCTCATACGACAGGCTCTTAGCGTGTCGCTTCATTAGCGTGTTCATGGATTCTTTAATGGCGGCATAATGGCGCAGCGCTAATGCTACGACGCGGTTCAGATTCCTGGAGGCAACCAACACCAACGGAACCGTTACGGTTTCGTCTGATGTATCGCGTTCGGTGGAGGTCGATGCTGTTTCGCTCATCGTTTTCCATTCGTGATATGCTTTAACCTGCCGTGCAATTACCAAGGCGTCAAAAGTGATAGCAGTGTTCGATTCGGTGCTCGCTGTATGTTGGTCAATATTGTATGTATTAGTTGTTATTATATCGAAAGAAAGGTCTCGTTCGAATCGCTAATGCTTTCGCTGCTAGATAGTAAGATTAGTACAATGGGCTAGCTTGTAAAATAATAAAAGAGTGAAAAACGCGAATGAGCCGTTCGTTTGCTTACGGTGGAAAGGAAGACACATGTATTGTTATTCTCACGTTTTTCTTAATTTTAATATGAGGTCCAAGTTATTATCTACGCCCGGTTAATTGCCTATGTGAGGGTTTTTTCATCGCAACTGGAAGTTGGTGTTTCTCTTCCGGGTTCGGTGCGATGGTTCTTTGCAGTGTTGATACAATAATGTGTCGGAGATCGTGATATTCGGAGGCAGAGTTGGTGCAAACGCTTCCAGTTACCAAGTGTAACTGCTGATTTAGTGAAACTTGAAAAAATCCAGAAGGGAGGGTAGATAGGGGTATTTTGGACATAAGACTTGGGTGAAGATGCGGTGGACGCGCCATTATTGATCGCAGGACAAGGAATGGAACAGAAAGCGCGTGGCAGAGAACGCGAAACATCCGCCATGGAGGCGTAAGCCGACAGAAACAGGAACATTGACTCAATAAATGCTAGAATGATGACCTACTACCCTTTCTCCAGAAAAGCGGTTACCGAGAACACCACAAAGTGCTAATTCTTAAATTTCATACACAGGAATGTGGCATTTTATCAAAATATCAGTACAACTATTGAAACGCTTTAAAATTAGTCTGAATCTTTAATCTTGGAATTAACAAATTGTTACAGAGGCACAATGTAATGGCTGTGGTTCTGAATTTGATATATTACTTCTTTATGAAGGCTGCACCGTTCGTTGGAAAATGTGAGCACCAAAATAAGGGATGGAGTTGAAACTTCAATATACCAGGTGTTTTTGTGAAGATTTTAAAAATCCTAGAATTTTGGGCGTTTGAAAAAAAAAAGTGTCTTCGGCAACATACTACCAGCCACGACGGACGTCAGGAATTGCCAAAAACATACTATTTAGCCAGATGATTAATTAAAATTTGTAAATTAACTTTCTAGTTAGTGGAAATAGACATATGGTTCCAATCAGAACGTTGCCGAGCGTTATCGAAAACCACTAATTCAGTCATTTTCAGAAATACTCTGAGCGCGTGATAAGAGTAGTAGCGCACTAAAGTTACCACTCATGGAGCAGGTACAAAGCTAGCGGTTGCGGTAAGGCGCCCGCGCGATTGTACCGCGTCTTAACTAGCCCTAGCCTTGTATCTGCTCCACGAGTGGTAAATTTAGTGCGGCACTACTCTTCTCACGCGCTCAAAGTCTTTCTGAAAATGACTGATTTAGTGGTTTTTGATAACGCTCAGCAACTTTCTAATTGGAACCATATGTACTATTTCTACCTAATTAAAAAGTTAAATAACAATTTTTTTATTAATTTGGTGGCTAATTAGTATGTTCTTGGCGATTCCTGACGTCCACCAAAACTGGTAGTTTGTTCCCGAAAACAGTTACTTTTTAATCAAACGCCCTAATTTTTAGGATTTTTGAAAGTCTTCGCCAAAACACCCGGTATATTATGCTTGTAAAAAGACTTCTTATTATGACCCCTCTAGAAAAAAACTAATGCAAAGTTCCGACTCCAAATGCGTTCTGTGGTACCGAGGCTGCATGAGAATGCTCCTTGACCTAAAATATTATTTCGCCCAGGACATCTGTTTCTTCAAAGCCCACAACACTCGGCATTTTTTGTGGCTTGGGTGGTAGTTTGTTTGAGAAGTGTTTCATTCTTCCTTTGTCTTTCTCCTTTCTGAAAGCATATTTATCCCGTTGAAAAAATGCCCACACACCAAGAAATGTCCCATTGCGATTACGTCCTACCCTTGCCTTATTCCGCCCACAATGCGGGTGAGGTACGGCGGAGGCGCTTCTTTGCCTTGGGAAATTCCCTGTGCTAATCTCCGAGCTAAGGTAGAAATCAATTCCGTGCCTGGATTTCTTTGCACATAGCAATAGACAGGATTTCAGTGACACACTGCAGCGTGCATGCAATGCATTGTGCAACCAATGTCGTTCGCTGGGCACGTTGGGGAGCTCTATCATGGGATTTTGCTCCCCAGGGGGTCACATTTGTTCCTCAGTGGAATCCATATATATTTCGGCGCTGATTTTCTGTGACGTCAGAGCCTTTTGTTGAGCGAACCTTAACGACAAGGGAGAATTTTTGTTTTTTATGGCAATTTTGTAGTTGCGCAAGTTGTGCTCGATCAGAGTTCACGATTTTGTAATAATTTGATGGGACAGCCCTAAAACAATACTACACCGAATGAAAGACATGGCCAAGGACACTAAGGCAGGAGTAGCACTAGCTATGAACAATAATTAGCGCTTGTCCAGACTTTGCGTTCTTGTTTATGTGTGTTCTTCACGCTATTAATTGTACATTGTGCATATCCAAATAACCCACTCTGATTTATTTACTTTTATTTATTTCAGAACACTGCCAATCCCTCAAGGGATGATAGCAGGCATGGGGGCAGAGGAGAAACAAATATATACGATTTGAAGTAACCAAGAGTAAACAAAAATAGAAGTGAATAACAAAATGACTCATACATTGACAAGGAATTTGGTATTCAATTACACAAAAAACAAGTGAACATTAGTATAAATAAATACTGTGTGTATCGGTATTAAGGCTGGCAACACTGTTGGCCCGAGCCGAGGTGTGGGCTCGCGGGCATTAAAAAAGAGATCAGTCTCGTTCCAGCTGCCACGTCTACGGCCTGATTCCTAAACATGGTGTCAGAAGTGGGATGGAACGTTCGGCCCTGCTGAGCCGATATTTCCTACTCTGCCTTCCGGTGAACATTCATTCGCCCCTGCCAGCTTGAAGCTTCCTGCAGAATGGAAAGCCTGCTACCGCCGCCAGAACGCCTCGTGCTGTCCGAGAATGCCGCCGAAAACTGGAAGAAATTTCGGCAACGCATCGAGCTGTATTTTAAGGCCACGCCTACCGCAAAGCCACGAACCAAGGCGCAGAAGGCAGCGCTGTTTCTACACGTCGCGGGTCAAGAAGCTATCGACATTTTCAACACTTTCGGCCTGTCGGCAGAAGAGCAGGAAGACTATGACGCCATCGTGCTGAAGTTCGAAGACTACTGCACCCCAAGGCGGAACGAAACGTTCGAACGCTATGTGTTCCGTTCACGGCAACAGCAAGAAGGCGAACCTTTCGAGCAATTTCTGCGAGACGTACAGCTGAAGGCGCAAACCTGCAATTTCGGTGAGCTCAAAGATTCCTTGGTGCGAGATCAGCTGGTGTGCGGCACAGCAGATACGAAATTGAGAACGAGGCTCCTGCGGGAGAAAGACCTCACGCTTGACAAAGCGATTGAATTCTGCAAAGCGGCAGAGTTGGCAGCACTCCAAAACCGCACATGGGAGAAGAAGGACGTGAAGGTCACCGCTGTGCAGAAGCATTCAAGGGAGCAGCGTAATCACTGGGACCAGACAAGGTCACTGCAGTTACTGCAATAGAAGCCATGAACCGAGAAAGTGCCCAGCCTGGGGAAAGACATGCGGAATATGCAAGAAAAAGAACCACTTTGCTGCATGCTGCAGGCGAAAGCCAGCGATTCAAGAAGTAAACTGTCAGCTCCGACCAGCCGAAGAACACACCCAGCAGCGATCATCCGATGAATCCGACGACGACTTTCAAATCTTGTCTGTCAACATCGGCGGTGTGTCAACTGGTCGAGACGACTGGGTAATCACGGCGCATCTAGCAGGGCATGCGGTGCACGTGAAAGTTGACACCGGAGCCCAGGCGAATTTGTTGCCCTATTCTTTTTTTCGCAAGGTTAGTAACAAAACGGCGCCAAGCCCTTGCAAGACACTCCTTACGAACTACGGAGGAGGAGTGATCCAACATTTTGGAACAGTCACATTACCCCTGCAAGTTGGCGAAAAGAAAGAGCCTGTCACGTTTTTCGTCGTGAAGAAAGGAAAGATTGCCTTATTAGGCCTACACGCATGTGAGCACTTCGGACTGGTGTCACGCGTCCTTTCAGTATCTGCATCCGATGAACTCGAAGCAGAACGTCGTGAGCGAATTTCCTTCACTTTTTAGAGGACTTGGGTGTACTAAACAAGCTTACGCTTTATCTCTCAAAGAGGGATCACGGCCAGTGGCTCTGCCGCCGAGAAGGGTGCCACACGCTCTTCGGGCCCCTCTACGCATTGAGTTGGACCGCATGGAGGCCGAGGGCATCATCACCAAAATGGACGAGCCGTCAGATTGGGTGAGTCCCCTTGTTATTGTCAGAAAAAAGACGGACGCCTCCGCGTATGCATGGACCCACGGCACGTGAATCAGAGTTTAAGGCGCGAGCACTATGAACTGCCCCGTCGAGAAGAAATGGAAGCCGAACTTGCGGGTGCCAAAGTCTTTAGCAAATTAGATGCTAACTGCGGATTTCACCAAATTCCATTGGATGATGCAACTTCCAAAATCTGCACGTTCAGCACGCCGTTTGGCAGATATCGCTTCTTAAGACTACCATTTGGAATTTCTTCCGCCCCTGAAGTGTTTCAGAAAACTATGAGCCGTATATTCGATGAGCTTGAGGGGACGCGTGTCTACATTGATGATGTGCTGATTTGGGGTGCTTCACAGAAAGAGCACGACAAGCGCCTTCGTGCAGCCCTACAGGCAGCACAAACCGCAGGTCTTACACTCAACCTTGGAAAATGTGTTTTTGGGGTTGAAAGTATACGGTTTCTTGGAGATATAATCAGCAATGAAGGCATAAAACCAGACGAAAACTTGATCAAGTGCATCACAGACTTGCCGGCCCCGACATGCAAGCAAGAATTACAACGGATGTTGGGAGCCGTAAATTACTTCGGAAAGTATTTGCCTAATTTGTCAGAGAAAACACAAGCTTTGCGTAGTCTAATCAAGCGTGACAGCGTTTTTGAGTGGACCAGCGTCTACGACAAAGAATGGAGGAACCTGTGCAAACTGCTCACGACAGCCCCTGTACTAGCTATCTTTGACCCATCAAAGAAAACAAAGATATCAACAGATGCATCAAGTTTTGCAGTTGGTGCAGCGCTGTTGCAGCTTCACGGCAAAGACTGGCGCCCGGTTGCTTATGCATCGCGCGTACTGGCAGACAGTGAAACGCGGTATGCTCAAATAGAAAAAGAGGCTCTAGGTATAACTTTCGGCTGCGAACGTTTCCGAGACTTTATCACGGGCTATCAAGTGGTCGTAGAGACAGATCACCAACCACTACTGGCGATATCCCAAAAGAACCTGAGCGATATGCCTCCCAGACTACAGAGATTTTTTCTAAGGCTCATGCAGTTTGATATCGTTCTGCAGTTTGTTCCCGGGAAAGAGCTGCTCCTGGCCGACGCACTCTCTCGGATATGGGCCTCCAGGGACAACTGTCCGACAAGCGAACTAGAGGATGTTGCTATTCATGCGACAAGCGTCCTCACCAGCCTTGTCAGTGACGCAATGGTGTCCAAGATAGCGGAAGCGACGGCACAGGACGTCGACTTACGGCAAGTACTTGACGCTATTGAAAACAACCGCAGCGTCACTGGAGCGCTGGCTCCATTTGCGGCAGAACTCTCTTGCATTAATGGAATACTAATGCGGGGATCCAAAGTAGTTATTCCGAGTTCAATGAGAAAGGAAATGCTTCAACGGTTGCACGAGGGACACCTGGGTGTAAATAAATGCAAAGCTCGAGCGCGACTTTTGATGTATTGGCCTGGCATGAGCGCAGACATTTCCGATAAAATAAGCAAATGTGCATCGTGTCAACGTTTCGCCTACCGACAACCTGCCGAGCCACTTCTACAAAAGGAAGTCCCACGTCAACCATGGGCACGTATCGGAGTAGACCTCTGCGAGCAGGCAGGAAAGTCTTATCTGGTAGTTTACGACGCATATTCAAATTATCCGGAAGTGGAGTACATGCCCCAGACAACGAGTCGTCAAGTAATTGAGAAACTAGCAATGATTTTCGCACGTCATGGAATTCCTCTTGAAGTCTGTACCGATGGAGGACCTCAGTTTGTATCGAGTGACTTCAAAACATTTGCAGCTAAATGTGATTTTCTTCACGTTATTTCCAGCCCGAGGTTCCCAAGGTCCAACGGCCTTGCGGAAAAGGGAGTTCAGGTCGTGAAAAGGCTTATGAAAAAGACGAGGTATATGAACGAGAACTTCTGGGTGGGCCTACTAAACTACCGGTGTGCACCGTTGGAGGACGGTCGGGCTCCCTGCGAACTGCTGATGGGAAGGAGACTCCGTGGACGACTTCCAGATTTCGGGGTACTTCCGGCTCCTGAAGTACGTAAGCACAGTCAGAACTTTAGGACCGCGAGTCATCTACAGGCGCTGCAAAAGGGCGACACTGTGAGGATCCTTGACGACCAAGGCTGGAGCATGAAGGCACAGGTTGAAGGATGTGTGGCTCCTCGTTCCTATCAAGTTAACACGGAGGACGGAAGGTCACTTCGGAGAAACCGACAGCATCTTCTAAAGACCTCGGAAGGATTCCAGCCCGGACGAAGAAACGGCGAGATAGACAGCAGAAGTGAGCAGCACAGTATGCAACTTTCAACCGAGACGTCCTCTCAGGTCGCTCCAAAGGTACCGCAGCGCACCAACCAGAACGTCCCGCCAACGGAATTGGATGCCTCATGTGACGAACGTCGACATGGAGCTGAGGTCCCGAGTCCCTGGCTTCGCCGAAGCACGAGAATCAAGAGTCAACCGGCCCGATTAGGCTATGACTAAGATTCTGGACAACCTTTTTGAGTGTGTGTTTTGTGTGACTTACTTTTGTTATTTTATTTTACAAGAGAAGGGAAGATGTATCGGTATTAAGGCTGGCAACACTGTTGGCCCGAGCCGAGGTGTGGGCTCGCGGGCATTAAAAAAGAGATCAGTCTCGTTCCAGCTGCCACGTCTACGGCCTGATTCCTAAACACTGTGTACTAGTTTGTTCCAGTCCCTTATAACTTAATAACAAAGTGAATACTTGAAACTGTTATTCTTAAACGAACGTTCAAGGAGTGTATTGCTGTACGTGTTCCTTGTGGTTGTTTCTTCCGAACGCTTTAGATACTTTTTTATGAATTTTACATGATTCATTAAAAAGAAGGTGCAAAAATTTTCAATCTACCAAGCTTTGCGCGATCTGCAATAGTCAATAGTCCGGCTTTGTTTATGAGCTCTGTAGGCGAATCATAACGACCGTATTTGTGATAAATAAATCTTGCAGCCTTTCTCTGAACACATTCAATTTTACTTATATTATTTTGTGTAGAAGTTTGCAAGGTTATATTTTCACATTCTAGTACTGGGCGCACGAGGGAAGTGCATGCAAAAATCTTAATATCACGAGTCCAATATTTTATCGTTCTCCTCAGAAAACATAACTTCACAAGGGCTTTCTTTGTTGAATATTGTCACGAATGACAATTGATGAGGCGACGAAAACTGAATGAAACTAAATGTTTAATGGGGCGAACTTGTGCCCAATACAAAAAGGAAAGAGAAGATAACAACAGAGCGTCGCGGGCGTCGATAGCGGCGTAACAGGCGGATCGAACGCTGGGACGAGACTGACTCCGCTCGCAATGCGGAGTCCCTTAGGGTATGTAACCTTCGTGGGTTTCTGGGACAATCGGGGCAGAACTTTCGGTGGGTATAACATTCGGAACTGGATCAAACGAGAATGTTCTCGGACTTACGAGAACGCCAAGTTAAAGTAATATATAAAAGGACAGTCCGCTGACTGGAATCGAACCTACAACTTCCGCGCGACAGTCACGGGCGGTAACCACTCGGCCACGCACGCGCTCGCTCGCCGACGCGCGTGGCAATATTTAACGTGTGCGTTCCAGTTCAAGTCTGATGTTACCGTTATGCAAAGGTACTTATATTTAGAGACTCTGCGCAAATGCACATTATTAACGCCGTAAGGAAACTCAATAACAAATTTGTTTCATCGTCATGCAGATAAATACGAGTTTGTCTTAATTTAACGCCATTGGCTAGTTGTCGCCCGAGTCGGTCACGTTCCTTAAGGAACCATTGAGTAAGAGTTAATCGTGCTGGCTTTTCATCTCGCAATGAATGTTTTAGTACATGGAACCTTACCCACAGAGCTGTGGAAAAAGGTGTCTTGCGGGCTTTGAGATGCCTGTCTAGTGTGTTCCTGTTCATATGTGGATGTTAACTTTTGTACAGCGGCAAACTAGTGTGAGATGTGCCCACACTGTACTTGTAGTCGATCGCATACAACGTGAAAAATCACACAATTAAAATGTCACCTTTTGTACAATATCACTTCCTCGCGGCACTTGGTTCGGATCAGACCATCTATCTTTTGTCGGTTTCGCTACAAACAACGTACGTTTCTTTGTTTTTTTTTAATTATTATTTTAGAGTGGGAACGACACTTAGGACAATATCAGCCCAGTTCTTTACTCAAGCTAGTGAACAAACTGCGTTAGCCACAAGATTATCTCGCTCAAAAGAAGAGCAGAATAAAAAATCACTTTCGCTTGCGGGATGAAAAAAAAAAGAGTCGGACACCATGATTTTCTTTACCTTAAGTCCCACTGCAGCGGAGAGTACGAGCCGAAAGGCCAAACAAGCAGTGCCGAAGGAGCAACGTCACATTGTTGGCCATTTGTCTGCACATGCTCATCCAACGGTTCATTTATTCCAGCGCAGAGCGTGCAGCGTGATCTGACGCTTTCAGTATGTGTGAATGCGTTTCTTTGCCCTAAGGCCCGCCCGCGCAGTTGCGTTGGAAAGCGTTGGAGTACGTTTGACTGCGTTGCGTCGAGAAATGAAAGCGAGTTACCGACTCATATGTGCTTCGTATGAAGCATGGAATCCAATTCAAGAAACAGCTTGGCACGCGATATAAGAAGCAGGTATGTTCTGGTTTCCTGCAGCCGCAACGCAGGCAAACGCTCTCAAACGCGACGTTGTGGAGGCGCCTTCAGAGGTTTTGACCGCGCTCAGACTTAAACTAGTTTCACATGCAGCGATTCCGCGGCCGAAATCGCTGCTGCGATTGGCGCGGCGGCACGGATCGCGATGCTTCATTTCACATGACTGTTTTCTGCCGTTGCGATGGGCAATGTTGCTTGCAGCAAGCAGATGCGCACAGTCGGTTACAGCGGCTTCTATCAACAATTATAATGCCTTAGTTTTCAGTTTCCCTTTTAATTTCACCTTAATAAAAAAAAAGCGTGTAAAATACTAAATACATTTTAATCTTATTACTTTTTTTATGTTCTGTTGTCGCGGAGGATGAAACCTCGGATTATCCTCGGCAGCGTCACGGGTTGCGCCTTCCTCGGATGTAAAGACTCCAACTGATATGACCGACCCGAACCTCCTGGACGGCGTTGGAGTAGTTGGTATTTCCGAAATAGGGGTATGTGCTCATGATCCGGAGTATGTCACGTCTGCGGAGACTTCACTTTGGTCCCATTGTTCCTAAATTCTTTGAGCTGCGCGTCCCAAAGAACACGGCGCTTCGACACTTGACTGATAAGCAGTTCATTGAACTGGCCGCGATATATTTTGTCTTACTTGGTGTGACAATCTGTGTAGGAAAAGACACGTCAACGTCGCTCAGTTCTTTTTCTTCTGCCTTTGTTTTGTTGTCATCACTAGCGCTCGCACAAGCTACTTCCGATTAGCATCTCTTGCGCTCGTTACAGTTGGTACTGAGGCGAGGAAAGTAAAAAGGAGCCGCGTTATTCATTGAGGAAACGAATTTCGAGGAAGGGGACAGCAGTTCCCCTCCTCCATAATTTCATGAACACTTCCGACGCGACTGTTGGAAGCAAAGAAGCTCGACCCGCCGGAAAAAAGAAACCGCAAACCAGTCGCTGAGCGTACTTTTCTCCGCTTGTCGTCTGCTTCAAGAACGCGGAAACGACCGTCCTGCAATGTTTCACCTCCTGTCACGCGATTTCCCGCCACGCTGTCAGTGGCCAAAGCGGAAGTTGCCGTCGGCCGCGGCGAAGAATTTCCAACCATGGTGGGACCTAGAGCCGCTAAGTGAGCTGCGCTTCAGAGTAATCAATACCAACATATTGTGGCTTAAAGTCATGGTTGCCAGTTATCTCAAGCTTTATCTGAAATCACAGGAAACGCTTTTCCGTCCTCCACAAAAGTTTAAACAGTCCGCGACAGAGAAAAGCACATGGTTACGTCCTAACACCGAATCAACAAGTCGGAGAATCCGCACTTTTGAATCATGACGATCGGCAGTTGCGTCTGCTCTGCACAAGCCCCAATATGGCGGCGCCCATTAGCAATGTTGAAACCGCGCGCTGATACTCTAAGCGCATTATCAGGCTGCAGACCGCGTTGTCCTCCTCCGCTAAGCTCCGGCTAAGCCCTCCGCAACGAAGAAGCCGCTACTGCGCCTGCGCGCCGATGGTATCGGCTGTAGAAACCCGATCTCGTAGCGGGTTGGTGAGAGCGCTGCGGGACAGCGGAAACGATCTACGAAAACTCCCTATTTAGTGGCTCTAGTGGAACCGTGCCGCTAGCCGCTGCGGCATGCCAGAGCGCCGCGACAACAGGAATTGCGCCGCTCTTGGTCTAAAATCGCTGCATGTGAAAGCCGCTTAAGCGTAGCTAAGTGAGCTAAACCAAGTGCGGTGAGGGATCGTTGGCCGAGTGCGTCGTGGCACCGCAAATCAGAGCACGTGGCGAAACGTTCGAGCGCGAGCTCCGTTCAAAGCACGGAGCTCACGCCGCAGAACCTGTGTAGACTTAAGGTGCAACCCCACCCTTGGTTAGTGTGATTCTGAACCAACAGATGGCGCTGGGATCTCCTTCCAGGCCTGTACATCAATGCGAGAAATCGAGTGTGGTGGCGCTTCGATACAGTGGGGTATTTTTCTATATCCTGAATTGGACATCCCTGGTTCCTTGCCCTTTTTTCTCTGCACGAGCTTTCTTTGAAACGCGAACGGCTGCGCCAGTTCTCGTGCAAGGGGGCCAGTTACCTACGCTCCGAGCTCACGTCTCCAGCAAATGTGGGCCGAACAAAAGCCGAAAATCGTCCTGAGCCAAACGGCGAGGCACACGCACAACAAAACCACCGACGCGTTGAAAATTGTAAAATTGCCTGTGCTCCGTTATCGGAGATTTCAGAGGCCAATTACACATATTTCAATGTGATCAGATTCATATTGTCACGAATGAAGGTGACGAGAGGACGAACAGTGAACTGAAAAATAAAGGTTTAGTCGGCGAACTTGTGCCAAACAGAATAAGTAAAGAGAAAGAGCTTCAAAGCAGCAGAAAAGCAACCGGCGATTCGGCAGCGTAGGGCTGAACTCCATGGGACGAATATGCTGCGAATAACCGACGAATTTTGGCCGGCGGCTTTTGCTCTGCGCGTGGAATCAACACTGTGGCTGCTACGTCGCGCGCAAAACGAGCGTGCCTGGCGTGCCGTCGGGCGGCGTTCGCTAGTTATTCGTCACATAATTCGTTCCATGGAGTTCAGCCTTAACAGAAAGCGAGAGCGAGAGTGCCTCGACAAGGTCGCGGGCAGCTGCTTATCTACAGTGCGTCACTATCTCGAAAGTTCGTCAGAAATGTTCGAGCGTCGCGCGCTCGGGGCGTGGATAATGCGCTGCAGGAGTCTGCACTGCGCAGCCTGCGGTGCGCCGGGTCTGCCGCTGGCGCTGATGTGCCGGTCGGCGGTGCCGTTGCCGTGCGGCTGCTGGCGCGTGGTGCGTCTGTGCCGTTGATGCGGCGGCATAGGGCAAAAGTTACGTCTGGTGCAAGAATGAACGCGAATCTTCTACAAGTCCGTGACCGAGCGTTGGTTTCTCGGCTCTGCGGGTGGCAATATGACGGGCCGGCCCTTTTGTCGCGCATGTGTTTGGCTCTTTGTGGATGGAAAACGTAATGACGTGATAGACTTGGGTTTCCGAAATTCTAGCTTGAGGAATTAACTACCTTAAAAATCAAAACAAATGAACTATTTTTCTGGCGGTCTGGTGTCTCATTTAGGTAGCTGGGTGTTTATTATGTCCAAAACCACGAGACTGGAAAACACAAAAAATGACACTCTGGTTTTGATGTTGAGTTTGGTAAACCCAAAGTAGGACTGGTGCGGGAGTCATAATAAAAAAATGCCGAGGTTAACAATTAACTCACAGCAATAAATGATAAGAATTAGTTTTATTACGAATCCAGTGATAAATGCAATGAATGACCAGGCAAAGATTCTGGGTCTGTGGATAGCTTTTGCACATAGTTTAAACAAGGTACAAAGTGTCACAAAAAAAAATTACAGTTTTTTTTTTTTTACCGCAAGAATAATTTAGTTATTGCCGAACGCTCATTTTCGGCCCAAAGGTAGCGCTAGAGGTCACAAACAGATGTCAAAGTTTCAGCCCAATTCGATACCTTATTCGAAATTTATAAGTGATTTTCTGAAAAGTTCAATGGAAAAATGGCGGCCGACGGGGTTTTCGAATACATGAAACCCACCAGAAACCGGAAACGGGCAAAAATGGGCTCCATTTTCTTATTGAAATTTTCAGGAAACCACTTATAACTTTTGAATAAGGTGTCCGTTCGGGATGAAACTTTAGCATATGGTTGTGACCTAGCGCTACCTTTGGGCGGAGAGTGAGCGTTAGGTGATGCGTAGTTTATTTTTGCGGTAAAAAAAAGAACCCTGTAATTTTTTTTTGTGACATCCTGTACCAGTACCACATAAATCAATTTGGTGATTTATGTGTGCAAGTAGTGGTGTGCATAAATAAAAAAAAGATGCAAACGGATACAGTTTGACGTTGTATAAAATATAGTGTAAGCACGCACATGGTACGCTGATGAAGAATGAAACATTTTACACTAGCGTTGAGCGTATCGAAAGTTAAGGGTGCATCAAAAGCTAAAGCTTGTACACATATATACTGCTCAGGCCGTTATTTTTGAATGCTCATAGTACTCTATTGCCCTCAGGTTTGGCGTAAGCTGTCTCCTGTTTGCTTACAACAAAAAGAAGGAAACATTCTAACTCTGGGTTGATAGAAACACTTCACCTGTCAATCATCTCGGCGCCGACTATGAGTATTCACTGCCTGCCAACGGTCGCGTACTTAAAACGAGATTTTCCCACGTGATTTCATTATCGCAATTGTTCTTGACAAATAACAATGTTTACTGAGGCAAGTGGTCACATGTGAAACTTAGAATATTTTGTATTGATTGTGGCACACGTGGCGAGTTGCATAGGTTTTTTTACAATCCGCGAAATAGAATTCTCCTGGGTTACCTTGGTATCTAATGCATGTAACACACAAAAGAGCACGAAATGAATCGCAGTGGGAAACGAAAACAATAATGATAAACAAGCGTGTAATCACGCGAAAACTGAGGGCATTGCACATATACAGAAGGTAAGCTTTGTTTCACTATACTTTGTCTCATCCTACGATGGACTAAAGGCCAAAGCCACGGGCCGCCAGGTCCAATCACGTTACACGCTAAACTGACATGCTTAACATTGAATAGGGGTGGACGAATAATGCTCCGAACCAAAAAGCGCTGCATTATTTCTATAGCTTCGACACTGCAAAGAGTCTGTGTGTCGTGGCTTTCTTTCCGATGTAAAATTGATGAGTCACTCAGTGATGTTCAATTCGAACCACTGTCCACCCATACACATTAGTGATCTATAGACAGAGGCACCGACACGTGCATCGAAGCGAAATACCACGCAATTTCTAAGTGGCTTGTGATGGGATCTGGTGACCCGTAGCTTTTACCTTTAGTCCATCATGGGGTGACGCGAAGTATAAGTACATTACCAGTAATGTATTTGGTTTTTTTGTGCGAGCGAAGCGGAACATACAAGTGCGAGCATACTGCCCTGAACTACACTTCCAGTGAACAAGTGCACCCTCCAAAGCATCGAGCTCGCTTTTATAGCTTTTCGTGCGCTCAAAACTTTGAAAACACAATTATAATCAATTCTAGTATTTCAATTATTTTTATTATGTGCGATTTTGTCTTTTGCGTTCACGTGCCATTTTCTTAGTTATGTAATATTTTCCCAGAAGTTCGACATCTATAGTCTGTTTCATCACATGTGAGAGCCGCATAATCAAAGATGTAGACAAAAAAAAAAGAAAAAAAATGCGAACACGCGAACACACACTAAAAATGCAATGTAACGGCGCATTCAAAATTAGTCATTAGTTTTTTAGAGAGCGGCAGTTTCGTAGGGCGACATTGTTACCCGTTGACGATTACAAAAAGTGCAGTACAACTGTTAGCTCGGGATCTTTAACGTGCATTACGCAGTATATGTGGTACACGATCGCACGACGGTAGGATGCAGATGGGCGACTGATCCCAGGGTCCCTGCTAAAGCCTCTTGATAAAGGCGTTTTTTACAAGTACCGCCAACCATTGTTGTGGAAACGCCCAAGACACGTGCCACGAGCGGGTGCTCCGCCGCCATTCGCTTTCAAGGACCAGTCATTTTATACTTCGTTTCAGTTCAGTCCAGACGCAGCCGATGCTACAAGCGCGAGCTCCGCGGGCTTCGGCGTCCCTGCCAAGCACGCGCGCTCGTGCAGTGCATGCACCGTTCAGGGCCACATGCTCGCGCTCGTATCATTGGCTGCGTCTGGACCGAAGCTCAAACGATGTATAGTGCTGGGCCGCCATTTGCCCCAAGGGCCGCTCGAGAGACGGGCCTCGTGCACTGGCACATTTAAGGTTACTTGAAAGACCAACGCAAACACATCGAAGGGATTTAGTCCCTACAAGTTCTGCAGCGTGAGCTCCGTGCTTTGAACGGAGCTTGCGCTTGAGCATTTCTCCACGTGCTCTGATCTGCGGTGCCACCACACACTCGGCCAACGATCCCCCACCGCGCTTGGTTTAGCCTGTGAGCTAAATGAGCTACGCTTAGAGTATCGGCACTTTTCCCCAGATATTGTTGTGGGCGCCGCCATCTTGGTGGTTAGTAACAAATCAAATGCAACTGCCGATCGTCGTGATTCAAAAGTGCGGTGTCAGGAAGCTCACGTAATATTGCTTTGCTTTGTCGCGAACTGTTTAATCATTTGTGTAGGACGGAAAAGCGTTTCTTGTGATTTCAGAGAAAGCTTCAGATACCTGACAACCATCATTTTAAACACCAATATGTGTATAAACCGTAGCTTATTTAGTGCCTCTAGTTCAGTCCGACCGCATAGGCACAGAAAGAGAACGAACAGCTTAACCTCGCGCTCTTGGCGCTGCTTCAGAGGCTTCATCAGCCCGTAGCGTTGGCTGCGCTCCAAACTAAGGTAAAGCAAATCAAATATTTAGATCTTAGAGTATCACAAGCCAAACAAACAAAAATCACTTAACACGCCTCAATAAAAATAAAAAAAGAATAGCGGGTTTATTTTGACTAACTGGAGATCATTTGACGTGCAACCGAAATCTCAGATTGGCCTCCGTCGGATTGCGGGCACCTCGGCCGATATTTAAACCCGACAGATATGGACTCATTGGCCAGCGCGTTGGCTCAGAGACACTGAGACGATTTAATGCTTTGTGCTTTGTTTTAATATGTATTGCCACTTAAGAGCCACCGAGGCGGTTTTTGAAACAAAATATAGTCAAACCATTCCGACAAGCATAGTTTGATTGCGAAAATGATTTCTGCAAGTGATAGAAACATTAAAATGTTTTCGCATACGTGGCGGAATCTGAAATGGCAGAATGCATTTCATGGTGCCCATTCCATTTGGATCGCGTCGGGTATGTATACCGACGCACAGTAGAACGCGCGCAAAGGTAGCTGTTGTGCACCCGCAGCCTCGCGCTTGTTGTTCTGATATCTCTGGCTTGCTCACTGCGGGCATCCAGGCATCTGACACCCTGACATCTGGCTCTTTTTCTGTCTTTCACGTGGCGTTCCAAGCGGCACACGACGGAAAATGCACATCAAGCTGTTCTTGAACACGTGTCGCCATCTGTATTTTATATTAAGAAACTACAACTCGCCGTAACTGAATGGGAAAAGTTTGAGGTCTTATAACATTCTTAACGTGTAATATATCAATATGGAAGTTCTGTAAAATATAATATCGAAGGATGCTTCATAATTTAATGTCTCGTTTTTTTGATTAGCTGACGTGATTCAGTTTTTATAGCGGCATAAAATAGTACCATTTTAAACTTTATTTTTTATTTTAAAATATACATTATCTGTACAGTTGGTTGCTTACTTTTTTAATTTATTACATCCAACCGAACGCTCACGTAAAATATCGTGGACGATGGGACGGTACAACTCGAGAAATAATTTTTTCAATATTAGAGACTGTGGTCTATTAAAAGCTGAATAATTAACTAACAACTAAAAGTAACCGTAATATCGAGACATTAAAGTATTGTTGAAAAGCAGCTCTTTATTTTGACATTTACTTTATAATTGTAAGATACATAGAAAGAAAGTTATAAGCCGTCAAAAATA
>JAZHYW010010762.1:0-42097 GCA_037355805.1 Ixodes ricinus | reverse complement strand
GCGGACCACATTTTCATATGAGAAACGAAGCAAGAGGTTGGTTGCAGTCTTAACACGCCCGGCCAATGACACCCCTGCTTCTTGTGTCATTTTATGGGAGGCCACGGAATGCACCCCCAAACCTAGGCTGGCTTCATCTTGCGACGTATGTTGCCGCCTCCCGGACTATCTGAGTGAGAGCCTCCCTCGTCCGGATAGACGAGGAGGGCTCTCACTCAGATAAACTCGGAAAAGGAGGCAACATACGTCGCAGACCATGTCCCTCAAACTTACCGGTGAACCTGCAGAGATGATGTAATCAGCAACAAGAGGTGGTTGCAGTCCTACACGCCCTGCAAGACACCCCTTCCTTGTGTCATTTGTACGGGAGGCCACGGAATGCACCCCAACCTAGGCTGGCTTCATCACATCAGGCCCACGTATTCAGGCGTTCATACTCATAGGAGGAGATTTCAACGCCCCACATACCTCGGGGCTACATACAATTCTAAAGGAGTGTAAAAGGTCTGTGAAGTCTTTACCGACTCCAACTTTACACTCCTTAACCATCCCGACGTGCAGCAACTATCCCAGCGACCCGTACTCATGCACAGGACCTCACATGGTGGCTAGGGCCCGGATCTCCTTCGTGGACACCTGAGCCAGATGCGTGGGGTAGCGACCATTCCCCTATCTTAATTGGCCTACACACAAAGCACCTGAAGAAACTGCGCCGCAAGATCAGAGTCACACATTGGGGACGAGGTCCGTTCTGACGACCGTGCTAACTCACTTGACACCAAAACCCTCATATCGACTCTACAATCTATCCTCGCAGACAGTGCAACCCTTACGACTAGCAGACGAGGACCAGCCTACACCGACATACCGCTACTCAAGCTGTGGGCCGAGCGCCGCCAGGCCGGGCTAAGCCAATTGTAACCCCCTGCAACCCGAAGGTCGCGCCTTGGCCAATCATATAACTGCGCGCGCTCGGCGACATGAAAGAATTATCACGCAACCGGTGGTACGGCTGGTGTGACAGCCTCGGCTCCGGGGATGGGAACAAAGCCTTATGGCGAACCTTCCGAGCAATGGAGCGGGGCTGGCAACAGGCAGACCCCATCGGCGAGCGACTCGGCTGGCCCTCAACCTCACCCCAGAGGAGTTCGCGAAAAATGCAGCAGACAGTTTCTTCCCAAACCACCAGCAACCTCCGACCGACCCTGCTTCGAATGAGGCAATGGACGCTTTGGGCCTTACTGATCCGTTTACGAAAGCAGAGCTCATCGCAGCCATTGAAGCAACAAAGAAATACTCGTCCCCCGGATATGACAACATCCCGTACGAGCTGTTCAAGAATTTAGAGGGGAAGCCATTGATGCCCTCCTCCAGGTGATGAACCAAGTATGGGCCGAGGGCATCATACCACCCAGAATGGAAACACTCGGTGGTGGTGCCCGATACCAACCAGTGCAAGCCACCGACCGTCTTCAGGCCTCCGACCCATTTCCTTTACACCAACGGTCTGCAGGCTGTTTGAGAGGATGCTGGCGACTCGACTATCGTGGTGGCTAGAATACCACAAGAAATACCATCCCACTCAAATCGGATTCAGAGCGAACTTGGGCACGGAGGACGGCCTGGCCATCCCGGCAGATGAGTTCTGTCATGTGTCGCCCCACAGCCATTTAGTGCGAACAGTGGTTGCAACTGACATTTCCAAGGCATACGACAACATCCAACCCAGAAATAATCATCAGAAACATGGACACCCTCGGCCTGCCCAAGCAGGTAACAAAGGCGATCCACTCTTCCCATGTTCTCGGACATTTTCGGTACGGGTAGACGGACAACCATCAACTCTTCACATCAAACCGTGGGTACCGCAAGGTTCCAATCCTTGCGCCCCTGCTTTCAACATTGCACTCATGCCTCTGGCATGGAGCCTACAGGACATCCCCAATATCAAATTTCTTATTAACGCAGACGACGTCACAGTGTGGTCTACCCACAGAGACCTCAACATCAGCAACGCAGCAGGAAGCTCTTGATGTCCTTCACGCGTATGCGCACCGCTGGACTTGAAATTTCTCCCCAAAAGTCCGGCTATACGCAGGTGGCCAACGAAGACGGGCAGGAAAGTGGCCTCTAGCCAACTTTCATCTCAAGATCGGTCCAACGACTATACCTGAAACTGAAGAACTGCGGGTGCTTGACCGATATCCATCGGTCTTGCTCCAGTACCACTGGCTCCAACAGGCTAAAAAATCGTCGGCAACAACTCTGCACTTGATTCGCAGAATTGCACCAAGGAGTGGCGGAGGCCGGACTGAGTGGCACGCCGCCTCGTGCCGCTCGGTTCTCCAACCACGTCTTGTCTGGCAGGCTCAATTCCAACGACTGACCTCTCAACAATGGGCAAGACTTGAGGTGGTCAATAGAGACGCCACGAGGGCAACCACGGCACTCCCTCGTCTTACCCCGATTCCAACACTGCAACAGCACGCTGAGCTCAATACTCTTACAGAGCTGGTGAACCAGCGCGAACAAGCAAGAATGCTCAAACGCAAGCACATTCCGGCGGCAAGTAGCTCTTCATTCCTACTTCAACGGAGGGCCTCCCCTGACTGCAACACTGGACGACATCCCACCGTGGCGTTATACTAATATCACCACAAACAAGACAACGAGCTTCGCCGAAGCGACTCAGCCTGCTCCAACCCCTGAAACCAGCATTCCTCAGGGCCGATGCGTTGTCTACACGGACAGCGGTGTCCTGCCGCGAGGAGGACAGGTCGCCTTCGTGAGCCCATCACACCCCGGTATTCAAGCCACCTGTAACTACAGTCGGATACACCGGACTCCCCGTTACTAGAGCTACAAGCCATACACAACGCGATCGAAGCTGTCATTGGTTTGCCAGATATCGAGGAAGCTCACACATACACTGACTCGCTAGATCCAATTAAGCATCTTAAACAAGTTACCCAGACATTACAAATATGTCAGCAGATATATTACTACACACAGAAGACAGCCATCAACATAAAAGTTGCCTGGGTGCAGGGGCATAGCGAGAACCATTCAAACCTCATTGGCTTGACCACCATGCCCACCACACTCAGCCCTTCTTGACCTCCACCCGCTCTCCCTCCCTTCTGATCCCCGGTCCAACCTCATAGCCCAGAAAAACCTCCTCAGACGGGGCACACGCCTAGTCCCTCCGTGTGTCTGCTCCTTCCCCGTAACCTTCCCGGGTAGAGTAAGTTTCTCTCCGGAGGCTTGAGGCTGGGGCGGCCTTAACACTCTTCCGTTACCTGGACCCGGGGACACACACTGCCGACCCGGGAACCTGCGCTAAGTGTCCGTGCCCCTGTGGCTACGGCGGAGGCTCATCATCTGCTGTGGCTCTGCTCCGGGACCAAGACCACCCGTGAGAAGATACCCAGCGAAGCCGGACTAAAGGGTTCACCCACTACGATAACTACACCCAATGGGTGAATGACAACAAGTATTACAGGTCGCTCTTGCAGTTCCTACACTGACGCTGGACTGCACTCTTTTCTTTGAACCCTCCCCCCCCTCGATAACCGCCATGTAACACATTTACGAATAAAAAAAAAAGAAACGAGGCAAGATGTCCGAAGAGACTTTTTTGAGAGCCAGATTTTGCTCGAAAGTCACAGAAGTGTGAGTTTTGGCAAGAAGAAAAACAGTTACGCTTCCGCAACACTTGTGTTTTGTTTCTTACCATAGGACACTATAGGTTGAAACTTGAAAGTAACGCTGCGAAAGCAACAGATTACTTTTCTTAGGTAACGGTCACTTACTTTTATGAAAGTGTAATTGTAAGTGTAATTACTTCAATTTAGCCATGCGTGGCTGTAAATGTAATTACTTACCTCTTTAGTAAAGTGTACAATCTGCCCCATAACTTTCACGTTTGGAAGTTGTAAGCAAGCACATTCATTCTGAAAACGATCCTCCAGCAGCTAGGGAGCGCGCTTCTCACACCGCGGAACAACCATCGCCGAAAGTTTTCGTATATTGCCGACAACGTGTCCTAAAATTGTAAAAAAAAAAAGAAACACATGCATCGTCGAAAAGGGTTAGAGGGATGTGGTAACCTGAAGCTTTTAGAAGAATGGATAAAAACTAGCAGAAACTCAAATTAACATTTGTATCTCTCAAAGATGATAGGTGCTCTAATATCGCTGGAGCGGCATGCCCGTTAAAGTCGCATCCTGTTCAGTCGACTTCTGTGTGGAACTTCATTCAGCAGACAACAGGGCATCCCTCTCCTGTTGCGACGGTGCAAACTGTCGAAGTCACTATAACCGAAGAAAGCGTTGTTAGTCACGATCCTTTGGAAGGCACGCAATCGACGATCGGTGTATGTCCTCTCCCCGTCTTTGAAAGCAAGAAGCGACACAAAATGAAAATGCGTGGACAGATCCACTACCCCAACTCGCATTCACTTTTATATTTGTTTAAAAAAACTTTGACTTTGGGTATTTGCCTAATTTTGTTTGCAACGAAAATCCGGTTTTTCTATCAGTGTGCTTCACCCGTCACCATGGGCGAGCAAGCTGACGAGTTACAATTTGCGGATAACGAAAGCTCAAAACAAAATGTCGATTTGAGGTTTGACTTGACGTGAAGAAAGGTCTTCAGTATCTCACGAACGCCAGGCAATGCGCTTTGTATGAGCGCATTGCTCATGCAACAGCGCAGTGAGCATAATTCTGCTAAAAGTTAACCTTACAAAAAATATTTGTTTTTAAGAAACGCTTTTTGTCGTTGCCTTATATTCCTCCTTTTCACCCGTTATTAAAAATGAAAATGTAACTGATTACAGTCATTTCCTAAGTAAAGAAATAACGAAATTGCCTTGCAGTTACTTTGTGAAGTATGTAGGTATTTCCTTACAAAATTACAGATAAATGTAAGGGATTAGAACTAATTTCGTTACTTCTAACAGATTACGTACCTGTCTGGTCTGGTTTTGCACGCGTGTCAGCACGCGCTACGCCAACAGTGTGCACTCTGAGACACTGCTGCAAGATGTGCAGCAGCGCAGACGACCTACGGTTTCATAACTCCGCGCGAGCCATACCGTAGGGTCCTGTGGCTTCGAGCCATTGACCACGACGGTACGGACGACATCGGAGCACTCGTGGGTCACGTCTGCTCCTACCATTTTCTTCTGGGGAGTACGAAATAAAATTCAAGCGCGGCAAAGCCTGGGCCTGGGTTTTTGGAAGAGGTTACTGTTTGATGTTACAGACACGATTTAGTCCAACTTCAAGGTGTCTGCGTTGATAGTCGTTAGTGACACAGGGCGTCTCTAACAGCTTCCTGTCGTTACGTCATGTTTATTTCCTCCCTTAGTCGTCCTCTATCAAAGCTCAACAGCACAGTGCCAGCCAATCTTACTGAACCATCTTTTTCACCATTAGCACTAGTTGCATTGCCCATTAGGAATGTATAACTGCAGCAGGAGCTCTAGAAACACAGAAGCTCAGCTAAAATGTTGTCTCTGTTTGTGAACGAAAAATATATTCTCTTGAAGAATCTTAACCTTGCGTCATGTTCACGAAATCGGCTCATGTCAGACCAGTGTTTAGGTCATCATTATACATTACTGGTACAGCATGAACATTGCTCACCAAGCTTATATAAAAGGCACTAACTGTCTTTTCTGATGGCAGATCTATCCTGGCGGAAGCCGAGCAAAGGGTTTTTAACATGGCACTCAACAGCCTACGTGGAACTGCAACGTGAATAAGCCATTATTAACATTCCTCCAGAATAGCGTTTCCATGACAAGACGTGTGTTCTGAATAAGCTTGATGTGCACTGGATAGGGCTGTTTAAGAGCATACCTTATTTACATCAATGCTAGCGCTGGGACCTTTCCTGAAGCCACATACGGCACCCTTACATTCAATTTCTGCACACATTCTTGAGATAGGGTGTACATCAACGTATTTTGATGATGTTCAATCTTCATTCCTTTGTTTAGCTGGTTTTTGCAAGCCCAGAAATGAATTTTTAGACATTTTCACTGCTGTTGTATGTTCAGTTACCTGCTGTAGGCATCTTACTAGTCAAATAGTAGCTGTATAATCTTGGAAATAACAAACAGCTCGTAGCGCAAAGTTTTCAAATAAAACGTACGTCCCCATGAAGAGCAAACTTAAAAGTGTGTTCTTATTTTATTTTGTGCGACATTCAGCTTTGTAAGGAAATAAAACTCTGCACCTACTGCGATTGTTGCGGCTCTCTCGTATGTATTTTTTGGCATCGAACGTATGAATTTGATTGATAGTTATATGCAGGAGGCGCGTAAATAGCAGACGTCGTATATTCCTTCGTGCGCATGTGCACAGTTGCAGATAGTATTCGATGTTCCTAAAGTGTGTATTAAGTAAACCAAGCTCCTGGTTTCACAAAACTGTCAGTAATGCTAAACGTTACCGAAACGTCCTGACTTTGTACGCGTTGTGTTGTCTCTAATTTGCCTAACTCAAGTGATGCCGAGTCTAGAAATGCACTTCGGTCAAGTTATTATCCTACACATCTCGAGTTGCACGCAGCACAGGTCAAAGCACAAACAAGAGCGTGGCTTTCAGATCTGTTTTCCTTTCACGTGAACTCTAGAAGAAAAGCAATTCTGAAAGGCATGTGCATAAGCCAATGCCTTTGTTTTTGATGCACACTAACTTCCCAGATATAGTATAGAAAGTTTTATTATAGCGTGCGCTAAGGATGGCAGTGCCTTGCGGGTGCGTGCTTAATCTATGTTCAAAGTGACGGCACGAGCTCATGCTAGCAACGCATTCCTCGCCTACAATCCACTAAAACTGCTTCTTTACACGCAGGAAGAGGTGCATTGAATCGTTTGCCTGCTCTCAGAAGTCGCTGCGATAAACAGCTAAACGCAATATATTTCTGCAGTACACGTCACTGTCCGAAGAAACTCGGGATAACATTGGCAATACATATATATATATGGGCGGTTTCATTTGGATTCAGGCAACGAGTGGCAGTCGTATTTTTTATTTTGCTTCAAATTTTTATATTTTGTGGAGAATGTTCCAAGAAGAACAATCCTTTTTATTCTAATGTCCTGACATGATTAGTTCCTGAGAAAAAAAATCTCAAAGAAGCGGCAAAGAACTACGAGGTTTTGACGATTGTCGTGCGTGGCGTTTTTGAATCACTCTCAATCTCAAAGTATTTAAAAGAGAACGTCTATATTTTTTTAGTGTGATATATAGACATGTAGGTAAGCCGACATTATAACTGCTATTTATTATTCGTCGCTCATATGTTTGTAAAAATGCCCAAACATGCCTCCGCGAACAACTGTGACCTAAATTGTGGATTTTATTTTGAGTCGACTATGTTTAGTATCGCTTTTAAAATATTACCACGTATAGAACCTTTCAGTGCCTTGCAAATTAAGCAATGTTTGTGTTTTTAGTATGTACGAGTACTGAGAAATAAATTATGAAACAGAGAGGGTTTTCACTTTTCGTTCAACTTCAGCACGCTGTTTAAAAAAAACACATTTTTAATTTTTTTCTTTTTTCGCGTTGCGTTCTCTTCACACCCTTCTTTTAGCCAGAATACATTTCGTTAATAGTATTTGCCTTGGTTTTGAGTTTTAAGCCTCTAAAAATGCTAAAAAAGAGCAAATGCCGATGGTAAGATTTGACGATTTTCGTGTGTGGCGTCTTTGAACCACTCTCAATGTCAAAGTATTCAAAAGAAAGTTTCGATATTTTTTTATTGTGATATATATGCAAGTCAGTAAAACGACATTCCATCTACTATTTATTATTCGTCGATCCAATCTTCGTAAAAATCCCCAAACATGCCTCCGCGAACAACAGTGACCTAAACTGCGGATTTTTTTCTTAGTGGACTATGTTTAATTTTGATTTTAATATAATACTACATGTAGAACCTTTCATTGCCTTCCACATTATGTAAAGTTTGTGCCTTATTCACGTACGCGTACTGAGAAATAAATTATGAAACAGAGAAGGTTTTCACTTTTTGTTCAATTTCAGCACGCTGTAAAACAAAGCAAAAAAACATTTTATTTTTTTGCGTTTCGTTTTTTACATTTTTTTTTAGCCAGAATACATTCTGTTAAAGTTATATGCACTAGTTTTGAGTTTTAAGCCTCCAAATGTGCTAAAAAAGAGCAAATTCTGATGGTGGGTTTATGGGTTATAGCTGTATATTTTATTCTTTATTATAATAATCTAAGGGACGTTGAATAAATACTGATATAAAAAACATGAATGTCGTTAGGCGTATAATAACAAGTTTGCAATTCCAAATGTCTAAACACTATAAAATCGCAACCGCAGGGAGCGGGTTTTCAGACAATTTCTGCTGGTGCCATGATTGGAGGGGCCTCAAGCCTAAACCCTATGCGCCACATAATCTATACTACGTTAGAAATATCAAAGTATAATATTGTAAAACATTAGAGTAAAATACGCTCCCTATTGGAAACGTAGATTTTAAATGTGAAATTTTATATTTTTAATGCTAAATTCATGTTGATAACAGAACCAAATAATTTTTCAGCATATTTGAAGGCTTAAAACTCGAAACCAGTGCATATACCTCTAGTGGAATGTATTCTGGGTAAAATAAGGGTGTAAAAAAACGCGAAGCAAAAAAACAAAAGAAAATATTAAAAATGTTTTTTTTATACAGCGTGCTGAAATTGAACGAAAAGTGAAAGCATCCTCTGTTGCAGAATTTATTTCTCAGTACTCGTACGCGATTAAGACACAAAATTTACATAATATGAAAGGCAATGAAAGGTTCTACACGTGGTATTATTTTAAAAACAAAACAAAACATAGTCGACTAACGAAAAAATCCGCAGTATAGGTCACAGTTGTTCGCGGAGGCGTGTTTGGGGATTTTTACAAAGATTGAATCGACGAATAATAAATAGTAGATAGAATTTCGTTTTACTGACTTGCATATATATCACAATAAAAAATATCGAAACTCTCTTTTGAATATTTTGACATTGAGAGTGGTTCAAAAACGCCACACACGAAAATCGTCAAATCCCACCATCGGCATTTGCTCTTTTTTAGCATTTTTAGGGGCTTAAAACTCAAAACCAAGGCAAATACTATTAACGGAATGTATTCTGGCTAAAAGAAGGGTGTGAAGAGAACGCAACGCGAGAAAAAGAAAAAAATTAAAAATGTGTTTTTTTTTAAACAGCGTGCTGAAGTTGAACGAAAAGTGAAAACCTCTCTGTTTCATAATTTATTTCTCAGTACTCGTACACTATAAAAACACAAATTTTGCTTAATTTGCAAGGCAATGAAAGGTTCTACACGTGGTAATATTTTACAAGCGATACTAAGCATAGTCGACTCAAAATAAAATCCCCAATTTAGGTCACAGTTGTTCGCGGAGGCATGTTTGGGGATTTTTACAAACATATGAGCGACGAATAATAAATAGCAGTTATTATTTCGGCTTACCTACATGCCTATATATCACACTAAAAAAATATAGACGTTGTCTTTTGATTACTTTGAGATTGAGAGTGATTCAAAAACGCCACGCACGACAATCTTCAAAACCTTGTAGTTCTTTCCCGCTTCTTTGAGATTTTTTTCTCAGGAACTAACACGTCAGGACGTTAGAATAAAAAGGATTGTTCTTCTTGGAACATTCGCCACAAAATATGAAAATTTGAAGCAAAATAAAAAATACGACTGCCACTCGTTGCCTGAATCCAAATGAAACCACCCTTATATATATATATATATATTTGGCCGCACACAGAAGAGAAGCTGCTAGAATTTATAAATCAGTACAATGCTGTACATTCAACCATTCGCTTCACTCACGCTTATTCTCAGACCAGTATCAACTTCTTGGATACCACTATAATATTAGAAAAAGGCAAGCTTACAACTAATCTTTATCGTAAGCACACAGATCGGCAAAAATACCTTCACTACGAAAGCGACCATCCCCGTCATTGTAAGAATGGTATACCCTACAGCCAGGCCCACCGCTTCAAACGTTTATGCTCACGGCAAGAGGACTTCCAATCGAGCTCTCATCATCTAAAGAACGCACTGGAAAAACCAAAATATCTTCTGCGGGTCATTAACGACGCAATCCAAAAAGCCGCCCTACTAAACCGCGCTGACCTCCTGGAGGACCGCCCACCTCAGTGCAACGCGCAGCGCACGAATTTATGTCTAACCTATAGTATGAATTTCCCTAACGTAAATAATATTTTAAGGCGACATTACAACATTTTAGAACAAAGCGAACGCCTCAAACGTGCATTCCCATCAGCTCCCGGGGTGATTTACAGACGTTCACGCAACCTTAGAGACAGCCTAGTTAACTCCCGACTGAATTCGTCCCAACCAAATAACGGATGCCGACCGTGCATGACAGCAGGATGCTTTGTCTGTAAACATATGCGAGAAACTAACACGGCCAATAGCACGCATTCCCAGTTCTCAATAAAAATCCGAGGGCAGCTTACATGTGACTCTTCAAATGTAATCTATCTGATACAGTGTGAGGTGTGCAAAAAACAATGTATAGGACAGACCGAGACAGCGTTTAGGCTACGTTTTAACAATCACAGATCACACGCAAAATACCTGCCGGGCCTGCCAATTTCAAAACATCTCACCCTCAAGAACCACACATTCGATAAATTATCTGTTACACTTTTAGAGTCAGGAATCAAATCAAATCGGGAACGCGAACAACGCGAGTCATATCTTATATACCGATTTAACACAATAAAGGAAGGAATAAATAGAAGCCCAGGAACACTTGCATCGATTGAGGCGCTATCGAATAAATAGTATGATAACGACCATAAATATTAAACCATTTGGACCTAGAATTTTGTGGTACTGAGTTTGGAGCTAGAACTGGACAGTGTGTTTTCGTTCCTTTGTTGTGTTGTTTAGTTAATTCCCGTACATCCTGTATTTCCTACCACTTTTGATGTGTCATCTATGTATTCGGCGACCTCCGTGTGCGGCTTCCCCCGCCTTAGATTTCGTCCCTTTATTTGTGTCCTCTGTGCCCAGTCTTTTTTTTTTTTTTGCGTAGTGTGTTATTTGTTTAGTCACCTACTTTCGTCCTCGCCCTTTTTTTTGCGATTTTGTGTGCGTTTTTTTTTTACTTAGAGTTCATCCCTCCTTTTGTGTGAGATCTTGGGTGGTGTACCCTTATCTGTTCTCCCTACGCACTTTCTTTGTATGCGAACTCTCTCCCCTCTAAAAACTGTATAAATAGAACCACATATTTCTTGTAACCCTATTCCTGACGAAGACCTGTCTCAGGTCGAAACGTCGAATAAAATCCTCCTGGTTCGTTTTCTACCGTCACCCCGCATATATATATATATATATATATATATATATATATATATATATATATATATATATATATATATATATATATATATATATATATATATATATATATATATATAAATATATATATTTATCGTCTGCGTAGAGCAAGATGAGTAAAAGCTTGTCTTCACACCCGAGCAATTCCAACTCTGCTCGCGTTATTATATTTCCTGATCGACATGTCTTCGCGTGCTTAGAACTCTAATAAAGGTGCACAAACGCTAGTTTCTTTACGTTATCGATACAAAACTGTCTTCATATTAAACAAAGAAAATGTAATCCGCCGTAAGCAAAAGCGAACAACAAGGTCCCTGCATGCATAGGCGCGCGGCTACTCGCGCAATGTGGGCTTCACGCGAAAATAGCGGGAGAAGGGGAGGGGGGGGGTGCGTACTTGGAAGGACAGCGAGTGGAATCGCCCTGAATAAAAAGGAAGAATTCGCGGGGGGATGAGGAATTGCGCTTCCTCGCATTATTAATGAACCTTATGAACAGCTAAATAATGGAGCGTCTAATCGACGGCGCGAGACTGTATCAACCGTATCAGGAGGCAACGATCTCCGGTGGTACGCATCGGGTGACGTGGTCGTAATTATAAAGAAGGGCGTGATCCAGACACCCGTGATGCAGACATCTAAAACGCACAAACTAGCGTCACTGAATTCTGTATCAGAGAGCAACAGCAATTGGTGTGTGTATGTTTGAACAGCCTGAAGTTAGCCTGTCTCAACGGGTGACGGCTGTAGATAAGCAATTTTGACAGTGCGGTGCAACCGCACTGGTTAAATTGGTCACAACACTCGTTGCGTTGTACCGCACCGCACTGCGGTACAAGCCCGCTGTAAGAAGCAAGCTTTCTGAGGTGAGTGTATTTCACTATTCTCTACTTATTTCTCTTCGCCTCGTAGCCGAATATTCAGCTTCGACTAAGCTTGGTTGGGCACTAACGATGCTATGAAAAACTCCTGCTTCTGAATAAGAATTCGATTGGAGATCTTTCCGTTAAAATTGCTTAATTTTGTATAAACCGAGCCTCCTTTATTCTATAATGAACGAGGCTATAATATGAAAGGTAAACAAACAATATCACAGTAATATGAAACGTAATTTAACATGCAAAGTTTAAATGAGGAATGTCCAGGTCACTCATGAGGCAATTAAATCAAAGAGACTTGTGTGAATGGGCACTCAGGTGGCTATCATTGAAGTTTTTTGTTGATTGCAGTGCTGTTTTCTGACTTTGTGGCAGGAAAATAAAATATTATTGAAGCCTTGAGAGCACGGTCTTACTTAGTAATGTCACTTGATGCCCTGAGTAAATGAGATGAGTCTTACTGCTCAGGTAGAATGAACGATGACAGAAGCATCCGTAGGGCTTCCGGTTTAGAATTTGATTGATTTAATATCAAGCCATTATCGAAACTCACCGTCACATTGTGGGTCTGGACACTGATTCGCCGCCGTGGTCTCAGCGAGAAACTCCTGAAACGGTATTTCGGACCCTACAAGGTACTTCGTCGACTTGGACATCTGAACTACGTGGTGATGCCCGACGGAACAAGAACATTATCGCGCCACCAACCACGACCGGGAGTCGTCCACGTCGTGTGCCTGAAGCCGCACTACGCTTGATAGGACTGTGGACCCTATGTGTTCCAAATGACTCTTTAGTGTTCCGTTCTTTTTATTTGCTTCCTTTTGTTTTGAGTTGCATCGGGGCGATGCACTTTTGAAAGGGGGAGTAATGCCGCGTGCACAGCTGTCGAAGTAGGCAGCGCGGCCGTGACTGAACGGTTATCGTGCTTGTCTCCCATGCGAAAAGCCAGGGTTCGATGCATGGGAGCGACACCTTTTTTATCTATTCTTGCAATTTAGTGTTCTGGTAAATTCGAGAATCCTGTTTCTTGTTCGCGGTCCGAATGTTCTACGCGCCGAACCTTCTTCGCCGATTATTCATGAGCCAACCCGTGTACTGTCGAAAACAACATGAGCGTGAACACGCCTCGGCGTGTCGCCACTACCTGAGGCGCCGCCCTGCGGCGCCGTTGTCGCAGTTTTGCGCATGCGTGTAAAAATCCTGTCGCTGTTCTCGCTTTGACTGTTACCCCCGTCTGTCGTCTGCTATGCGCGCGCTGACGGCCGCTTGCGCTGTCGTCTGCTATGGGGCTCTTGTATTTCCGTCAGAACTCAGACAAACGACTTAACATGATTCACGAGTTTCCTGTTTGATAACGCAATGCCCACATTTGATACGTGATAAATAACTAGCTACTTTTATTGAGTCGAGATACAGCGATGAAATGCAAATAGATTTAAGAAGAATTATCTGCAAAGCTTAACGTTCAACTGCGGTGAGCCCGGAAAATATTCAGTTGAGGGAAAAATGGCTAGAGTTCCTGACGACAAATGTGTCAACATAGTTGAGCTGTCCCTCCGAGGCTACTCTCAGAGGGCTATCTCCAGCATGGCTGGAAGACCGCTGAAAACAGTGAACATAATAATACAAGCATTTAGGGACGACAAACGAAGGATTCAAGATGCACCCCACCCGCGTCGACCACGCGCAACAAGAGCCGAAAAGGACCACCATATTAAGTACAAAACGAGCGTGTCGTGCCGACCGTTCCGGTCGGCACGAAACATCAAGGAAGCCCTCGATCTTGACGCCAGCGAAATGACGATCCGACGAAGGCTTGCTGAGGCGGGGCTGAAGAGCCGAATGTCGGCCCAGACGTCTCTGCTCACCGACACAAACAAGGCTCAACGGTATACCGATTTGCCCAAAACAAACAAAAGTGGACACTCGACAAGTGGAGGACTGTCGTCTTTTCTGACGAGTCAATATTCACGACCTTGTGGGACCAGAGGCTGCGAGTGTGGCGGCCTGACCGCCATTGGTATAAAACACTGCCTTTATTTTTATTAGAACCAGTATTCTGTAACGCACAACCAATTTTATAAAAGTGAGACTGTTAAATATCTTTTGTTACGCAGCTATGACCCTCAGTTTGTCCAACATGTCGCAGCCCGTCGTCAGACCATGGTCAACGTCTGGGGGGCGCTTTCCAAAGACGGGCTTGGGCCACTCGTCAGGATGGAGGGGAGCTTGACGTCACAAATTTACTGCGAAGTAATCAACTACGTCATTCTCTTCCACGTCCTGGGCGGTCCCTTTCCCAATGGCGACTTTACCTTCCAGCAGGACCTGTCGCCCGTTCACACACCTGGGATGGTTCGTCGCCTCCTTGAAGAACGCTGCGTCACCGAGCTGCCCTGGCCCCCTAAGGTGGCATACCTCATCATTATAAAGAATGTCGGGGGGCGCATAAAGGCGGCCATGACGCGCCATCCCCTTCACTGGGCCACAGCTGACGATTTGTGGCCATTTATCCTGGAAGAATGGGAAAAGCTGCGGAACGAGCGGGACGTTTGTTTCCGCTCTGTTCAGCTCCCTTCCTTCCAAGATGAGAGCCGTCGTCAATGCTGGAGGCGAGATGACATCATACTAATGCTTTGTTCTCATTTTTCTTATGGTTTTGTTTAATTTGATCGCCGGGAGAAGTAAAAATGCAACCTCTTACCAACATTTTTGTGAAAGTCAGCCTTGGTTTTCAAAACCAGATTTGGTTGGGTTCAGAAAGGACACAGTATGAGCACTCTACTAATTAGCCTGTCGAGCCCATGGCCGACGGCACAACAGATGTTTTCACGTGTTAGGGCCACGTGTTCAAAAATAAAAGCATTGTGTTTCACCGAAGACTTTCGTGCGAGTCAACACCATTAAAGCTGTTCACGGCAAGCTCAATTCGCGTAGGAAGCGTAGGAAGTGTCAGCCGGAGCGCGCAATGTTTTGCGGTAGACGACAGCACGAGCGGCCGCCAGTGCAAGCACGAGTCGCATAGGAGACGACAGCGTGAGCGGCCGCCAGCGCACATGGGAGTCGTATAGCGGACGACAGCACGAGCGGCCGCCAGCGCACGCAGGCATCGCAAAGCAGACGATAGCGCGAGCGGCCGCCAGCGCGCGCATAGCAGACGACAGACCCGGGGTTAATAGCCTCGTCCCACTAGAGCGACAAACACCGCTTTTTGTACGACGACACCACAAAGTTCCGTGTCGCCAATGCTGTCCCACTGCAGCGACCAACACCCGCGACAATCGCCGACAAGCGCCGACAAACGATCGATGACGGACGAGTTCTTGTCTGTCGTTGGACTTGAAGCGCAGCAAGCATTCCCAATGAGGAACATCTCTCGGAGACAAACTTATCCTCCTCGCCCGCTTATGCCTTTTGTTGCCTCCCTTGCCACCCTTCTACCCTTCCTCCCGGAACGAGAAGCCCTGGGCGGTCACTCCTCGTTCCCGCAGTTCCGGTCCCTCGATTGCACTTAGTGGTCGAGGGCGCGGCTTGCTGGCTGGCGCCGGGTGGTCGTGTTGCGAAAGGAAATTTGCTGTGGTTGGTTTTGCTCGCGAAACCCTTGTGCGCGAGGTGGTGCTTCAAGACGCCGAGGTCTACGCCTCTGCATCAGGATGGATACACACATGTGCGAGGAATTACCAAAGTAAGACCGCTCTCCATGAAGTATAACACGACGTTCCGCGGCAAGCAATTCCGCCAGACGAGAGACTTGTCATCACGTTCTGTGATAATCGGGATGCCGTATTGTCCACCAAAAAACGCCTGCCCTCGATCATTTGAATATTAAGTTATAAACATCCTCAAAATTGGCGTGAAATTCCGTGGCGCTCACCTAGAATGCCTTGAACGGCCCCAAACAAGGAACGATTCGGGTATTCTAGTTCGGAAAACGTTTGTTGTCGATTATCAAGACTGTTTGCGGAAAGTTGCCAACGGCAAATGTAGAGAAGCGGAAGCTTTAATGAAGAGATAAAGTAATCGTCTCCACTTTCACCGTGTTTCTCGGCGCGTTTTATGCCCAAAGAGCAAAACACGAAAACCGCGTAGCCAGACTCTGTTTGTCAGTGTGTTTTGAAGTGTTTTGTTGACAACTCCAGTCCCACTAGGAAACAAGTTTCCTTGCCCCGTGTTCTGCGTCGTGTCCGCCAGGTGGGACGGCGGACTCCGACAAACAGGCTTTCTGTCGGTGTCGTCTGTCGCTCCTGTGGGACGCGGCTATAACAGACAAAGCGAGAACAGCGACAGGATTTTTACACGCATGCGCAAAACTTCACAACGGCGCCGCAGGGCGGCGCCTCAGGTAGCGGTGACAAACGGAGGCGCGTTCACGCTCATGTTGTTTCCGATAAGGGGCTCCGCGTTTCGAGCCACAGTCAGTCACGCCGCACCGTTCGATACTGCTGTTACGCCGACTTCAACGCCCGCGACGCTTTGTTGTTATCCTCTGTTTCCTTTTTCGTTTTGGGCGCAAGTTCGCCCCATTAAACGTTTCAGTTTCCTCAGTCATCCTTTGTTTCGTCACCTAATCATTCGGGGCAATATTCATTCCTCGGCATTATTAATTTGCAGAGATTGCGTCGATGGCCAACTGCCTTGAGAATCGTCATCAAAAAATCATAGTTGAACCTCGCTGCAAGATTCATCTGGTCCGCAAAAAAATATTCAAGCTATCACATGAACTTGGGACTATATTTCAATCTATCCTCGTTCTGCACAGTCCTGAAAACCTTGTATGCAATTGTAAATAAATCGATAAATTGCGTCTGCGTTTTAACGTTGGTGTTTTGAATGATCAATAACCGTAGTAAAAACAATGCCAGCGGCCGGCTTAATGTTATAAAAGAAATAGGCAGCTAAGCTCGAAGCGGTGAAGTTCCTTAGTGCAATAAAAACACGGAACAAACCACCCTCGTCCAGTGTCTCATGCAATCTTGTGTACAGCAAGTACGAGGACAAAAGAAGAGAACATGACACAACACGGCGCCTTGTTGTGTCCTGTTCTCCTTTTTTGTCCTCGTCCTTGCTGCGCACAAGATTGTATAACATGTCAAACCAACACGCCCAAACAACCACTCTTCCCCTCCAGTGAAATATTGATCTTTTTAGACTTTTAGACAGTGATAGGTGGCTAACATCAATATATTTGACCTGGGTGGTATGACTGGTAACCTAGGGTCTTTAACGTGAACCACGGAGTAATGATTGCACAAGTGCAGCTTGACCGCATTGTGCACGATATGGCAGATCATATAAAGGGGCTATCTACGGCGCGACACACTTACCTGAAAGATCTGTTGGCAGAGCCAACGGCGAGGCATGCGTACACCATTGCACAGTACAGTGTACTATGCAAGGTTCCAAAATGGGGGCGCGAATATTTCATTTCATTTCATTTATTGTTGGTCAAAGACATCCTTTCGGACGTATTACATGAGCGAGAAGTTGGGAAAAAATCATACAAAAGCACAATACATATAAAACGTTGGGTTCAAAAGCTATCAAACAAGAAAGAACAAGACAAAGGCGGCCCTTGATTGACTCAGGTGATGTGCACAATTTCAAGCACATTCAAACTGAAAAGAGGTTGTCATCTTGAAGACTAATTCAACAATAAATCGTCACATTTCTTCCTGAGCAACAATTCGTCACGTTCAGTTGCCACAGAGTCTGGGAGCGCGTTTAAGTATGAAATACACACAACTAACAGAGATAAGAGGAATAGATTTGTGTTTGATGCAAAGCGTTCCACTTTTTGGGTCTTATGACATCGGGCCGAAATTGGGGTTGAAGGCTTACAAAAAATTTGCCTGAAACTTTGTTTGAAAATTTGCATTCTTCTGTAATACTTACTATCTAAACCTTTCTCGCAGTCCCTAGATGTTTGTTTGTTGCCCAGCGATTGGAAGGTGGGTAAGGTTGTGCCTTTGTTTAAATCAGGTGATGCTCACTCTCCCCTTAATTACAGGCATTAATATTTAACTAGTGTTCCATGTAAAAATTTGGAGCATATAATTCATTCTCACCTAATTAACTTTCTTGAATCCAGCTCATTTTTCACATATCGTCAGCATGGGTTTCGTAAATTATTCCCATGTGAAACGCAACTGGTTGGTTTCACGAAGGATATTTTTCTGCGCTTGACAATAAACTTTCAATCGACTGTATATTTGTTGATATTTCGAAAGCCTTTGATTTAGTCCCTCACCAACTGCTCTGCTTAAAATTAAAAAAAAACAACTAAACATTGACTTTAACATTCTTGCATGGATCGAAAATTTTCTCTCCAACAGAACCCAGTTTGTATCTGCAAACGACTCAGACTCTCTTCTCTACCCAGTTGGTTTGGGTGTGCCGTAAGGTTCTGTCCTCGGCCCCCTTCTTTTCCTCATATACATAAATGACCTCGTTAACAATGTCCAGTCATTCATAAAGTTGTTTGCAGATTATTGTGTCATTTATCGTGTAATCCATTCTGGCACTGATACGTCTTTTCTTCAGACTGACCTAAATTCAATTACTAACTAGTGTGACGTCTGGAAAATGCGCCCTAATGCCAATAAATGTAAAGTGATGAGAATTTCACGGAAAGCTGCCTGTACTAACCCTCCTCAATATAACATTGGTTCTGTTCTTGAACAGGTGACATCTTACAAGTACTTAGGAGTCCATATAACATCTGACCTCTCCTGGCAAACTCACATTAATTTTATTGCTAACAACGCTAATCGCATGCTAGGTTACTTACGTCGCAACTCTTCAAGGGCTGCTCCGTCATTTAACTACTACTGTACAAAACCCTAGTCAGATCCAAGCTTGAGTATGCGAGTTCTGTGTGGGACCCAGGTTATGAATTTATTATTAATCATATTAAATCCGCACAAAATTGCGGCGCACGTTTTTTTTTGTCTAATTTCTCACGTTTCTTTAGTGTATCATCCATGAAATTAACTTTACATCTTCTGAATTTTTTAATGCGTAAAAAATTATCTCGTCTGTCGTTATTTCACAAAAGTTATCACCGCAACAAGTGAAGAGCTCTTCTCTTAACCATCGTATTTATCCCATCGAAATGGTCATCGCCATAAAGTCAACATTTCTTTCAGTCGCACGAATCTCTTTTTTTATTCTTTTATCCCAAGGAATACTAATGACTGGAACCACATGCCCACCTCCATCGCCACAATCACAGACGCCCCCGCATTCAAGTTTGCCATTGAAAGTTTTATGTTACCTAATATGTGCTAATTCTATTTTTTGTACTTTTGTTTTTCCTCCACTCCCTTCTGTAACGCCGTGTGGCATTGAAGGTGCTGTAATAAATAAAATAAAAGTAGAGTCACTGTAATAAATTTTCTGAAAAAACACAAGCGTGAAATTTTCCGTCTTATCTCCAAATACAACAGATCCAGATTTTGTTTTAAACTCATGGGACTGGTTTCATAAGAGTATTTTTCAGAAACAAAGTGGGCGGTTTTATTTTGCAAGGTTTCAAGATTTTTAACAAGGTAATAGTGGTACGGGTTCCAGGTTATATTTGCATAGTCTTGTTTTGGTTGAATTATAGTTTTGTAGGCAAGCAGGCGTGTTTTGTGGGGTGCCTGGTACAGCGCGCGCCTTAGAAAACCAAGTTTTCTAGATGCGTTTAACATGATGTGATCAATGTGCTCGTTCCAAGTTAAGCTGGAGGTAAAATGGACACCTAGGTTTTATACCGCGTGGCTACTTCTAGTTCTAGAGAGAGGAGGCTGTACTGGGTCAATACCACATTAGTTTTATGTAAGTCTCAATAGCCGGCATTTTCTAATGTTAACGTTTAGCTGACAATTTAGGCATCAGTTACTATTCTTTTTGAACGTCAATTGGTAGCGCGCGACAGTCATCTGTATTAGTCATTTTCTACTATACAACACAATCGTCTGCACTCAACCTGATTGTTGATGTTAAGGTGGGTAAAGATCATTGATATAAATTATAAACACGACGGGACCAATTACTTTACCCTGAGGAACACCTGGTGTTACGGGAAGTTTTGAGGAAAGGGTATCGTTTAACCTTACTGATTGAGTTTTACCACGCAAAAATGCTGCCATCCATTCTACGATAGATTGGTTTATTTAAAATGGGTCAATTCTAAGAGTATGCGACAATGGGAAACTGTGTCAAATGTCTTTGTAAGGTCGATGAAGATAACATCAGTCTGCGTGCCAGGATAGAGTGATAAAAGAGCGAATCCATGACGAACTCAAATTTTTGACTATTACATGAGTGGTTTTGTCTGAAGCCGTGCTGATTAAAAAAAAGGAAGTCATTGCCGTCGAGGGGGTCATAATAGCTGTAAAAATGACGTATTCTATCATCTTGCACGAAACGCTGGTGGGGAACATAGGCCAATAATTGGAAGGGTCGGACTTATGCCAGATTTGAAGATTGGTTGACGATAGCAACACCCCAGTTAGTTGGAACAGTGCCAGTAATGAAACTCTGGTGGCGAAGGAAGCGGGAATAATTCTTTAGTGAATACCGATCGAGGAAAAGCTATTCAGCATATGACCCGCATCGCTATCGGAGAGGCAGTCTCTCTCTTGGTTTTTGAACAACAAATTACTTCTTTTCACTTGAATTTAAGCTTTTCCAGAACTTACGAGGATCGGTTCTTAACACATCTGTCGGTGTGTCTCCGAAAAACTTTTTTTTTTTCTTTTAAAATTTTCTTTTTTATATTTCTTTTCAGACTATGATGCGAGTCCACCATCGTCTCTGTTAGTTCCTTTTTCTTTCTGGAAAAAATCTTGTTTTTGTTCAACATACGTTTTAAAGATTTTGTGAACCAGGGGAGAGATAGTTCGATGAGATATTGACTTTAGGAATGTTGGTCGGCACCAAATTCTGAATTTCGTGTTTAAATTGAGTCCAATTTTCTTCCTAAAGGTGAAGCCTGGGCGAGTTGGTATGACATACTTAAAAGGTTAAAACAGCGCAAAAAACAACGGAGAGGGTAAATGAGGACACAGACAGAGCGCTGTGTCACGAGGACACAGACAGAGCGCTGTGTCCATTATCAATGATCGCTCCGTCGAAGGACGGAGCGATCTTGATAATGGGCCAAAGTCTTCCAAAAATACATTTAGCGAGATATTTATAGCTTTCATATTTTCCCGAGCATAATTCAATATTGTCTCGCGATTGTTTTCCCGGTTTCCGGAGGTAAAGGTAGTTTCAACGTGAATAATCGGATGATCACTGATGAAATGTAGGACATTTATTGTTCTTACGTAATCAGGGTTGTTAACAAAAAATTGGTCTAAGACCGCAATGCCTCGAGTAGGGGTGGTTACAAGTTGGTGCAGCCCGAAACAGTTAGACAAGGCAAGGAAATTATTACAGTGACTCGGATTAACACACTGAAATGAGGGGCTAAGCATCGCCCAGTCCACACCTGCAAAATTAGAAACGCCTGCTAATATTATGTCGTAGTTTGTGTAAGCTTCCGTTGAGTTCCCCAGACAACTATACATGGCATCATGAAATTCGCTGGGGTTTGTGTATGGCGGACGATAACATGCGCCGATTAAAACTGTACTCAAACCCAGCTGCAGACGTATCTACAACGTCTCAAGAAAAGTGTCGTAAGTTACTAATGCGAATTTTAAATTAGCTTCAACTGCAATGAGTATACCACCGCCCCTTTCATTTGGGCGGTCTTTATGATATAGGTTGTAGGATTTGTTCAGTGTTAACTTTTTGTTGTCTATGCTTGGCGTCAACCAAGTTTCAGTTCTAATGATTATGTCAGGTTTGCAAGAGGTGGTAATCTACTCAAATTCGTATTGCTGTGGAAGTAAAGTACGAAAATTTACAACACAAATTTACAACAAAAAAGGACAATGTCGGATTAACAGAACGTTGGCGTACATTCAGGTTTCGTCTTTCGTTTCCACGGACAACTTCAGGTGGTCTTTGAACAGGTGTGACAGTTTTGGTAGCATAGTTATACACAAACGTTTCATTGCCAAGATGCAATTTATCGAATGAAAGTTTTTACTAAATATGTTGATATCTATTCCAAGCGGCAAAATCGAGCAACTTTTTTTTTCTTTTGAAACCTACTCTTGGCGAAATATCCTCCAAGACCCATACCCTCGCCGACGCGTTTTTTATTTATTTATTTGGCAGCGTTTTGGAGAACGTTATAGTTGACTTTGAAGCTGAGAAAGTGGATAATTATTGGACAGTTGGAACCTAGACACTTTGGCCCCAGTCGATAGGCTCTTTCTTTATCACCAAGGTTAGGCGTCAGTTTTTCTTTACTAAACTTAGATGCCACAGCTTCTGTGTCACTCCAGTTTTTGTTTTCTTGTTCCGGCAAACCGCGAAAAATTAAATTGTTTCTGCGTATCTGCCCATTCATGCTATCCAGAGAGTTCCTTAACCCAGAAAGTTGTTCACGCGCACTCGCAGATTCCCGCTCCACAATACCAAGTGTTACGATGACGTTAGCCAGGTTCTCTTTTATTTGGCCGATTTCTGCAACTCTGACTTCCACACTTACACACGAGAGATCAGGTCTGCAATACTTTTGTTGGTTTCGATTAATTCGGATACGTTTTCTTTCTGGTTCTGATTTGCTACTTGCTATCAGGCGATCATTGAATTCTTGAAGTTTATCTATTTTTTTCAGCGTTAGTGGGACCTGGGTTTAGCTCAAGGTCAACTGCTGAAGAAAGTAGTAGAAAAGTACAGTCAGAAGAGCGAGCAGTTTGAAATGACTAAATACTCCCAAACCAGAAATGTCGAACTGTTTTGGGGATAATTGGAAAGTCTTTCTTTTCGATTAGGGCGAGAACCTTCCGACTCGTATTCAGTACGCCACAACGTCAACACTCATTTATTTACTCGGATGGGATTTGAGGCCACAGTAACTCAAAAGATACGACAAGGACTAAGGAATCACTTAAGTGTACACACCTGAGAAAGATTCGCGACATATTTAGTTCACTCGCAAGCTTGGCTGCGCATCCCGAGGCGGCCGTCCTGACGATCCTTTTCGTACACTTCTGACGAAGTCACGTGGGTGGTGACGTGGCTTCAGCTGACGAGATGACGGTAGAGATCGTTGTTTCAAACTCTGATGACGATGCTAGGGATTGTGGCTGCACATGGCAAACAAAAACTTTGCCCAGCCCGCAACAGACTGTGCTCGCTCAAGGGTGGGCGATGCTCCTGTGAAAGATTCGCGACACGTTTAGTGCAGTGGCAAAGCTTGGGTGCAAATCCCAAGAACGAATTTTAGCGCCATGGCACGGAGCTTGGAAGTTTCGGCATTCTGGAAAACTATTCAGTGAAACTTGCACAAACGTTCGAAATCTAAGCGCCAAAAAGCTCTCAGCATGCGTTGCTTGGCACTAGGCCACTAGAAACTCCACTGTTACAGACTACTGTTCGGCCAACCGGATGGTCTTCCAGCGAAGTCCAGCAATGATTTCCTCATGACAATTCTCATGGCAGCTGACAGCCGACGTGATTTCTGCAATTGGGTAATGCAGACAAATAAAACTAAGGTAAGACACAAGAACTGCTCGAGTTTTTTTTAATGTTTCTGCTAGTCTTGAGGCAAGGGCAGGATTGCCACATATTTGACACACGGAGAAACACATTAGATACCCTAAAAGCTTACAAGTTCATTATTCAGGGATACTATATCAGCAGAATTCCTAACAAAGAAGGAAGCTTTTAAAAACAAATCATGGCCCATTCTGAAAGTTGCCGACCAAGGAGCTGTTAGCCACGGCACATCGTCGCAGAATTTTGAACAAAGGTACGAACACATTTATTGTCTCTATCGGTGGTCATCGTGATGAAGTTTACGCGAGCACCTGTCGAGAACGATCGCCGCTCCGAGGAGCCGGAGGAAGCTAGACACGCGCGATGGGACAGCTACAGGGCTTATGGAAAAGAAACTAGGCACGCACTCGCCTAAAACGACGACAAAAAGAGGGCGGTGCGACCCCTCTTTGAGTTTTTGTTGACGTAGACAAACAATCCACGGAACCCTAGCTTAAACAGCTTCGCTGTAAAATCAATACGCAAGGAAAAAATTATTGCTTAAAATGACCTGTCGAGTACCAGTATGGTTTAGCATGGCGGTTGTGCTGGGTTCATTTCAGCAAGGTTGTAGATACCGCATTATACGAGGGGCGTTCATAAAGCTCGTATTATTGTCACGAAGGCATAGAGAATCAGCAATCAAAGTCGACTAGGAGTTGAGACTTTCTTTACTTCTTCGCCACCAAAAGTTACCCACTTTTTCCAACGATGCACCACATGCTGGAAGCCATTGTTATAGAACTCCTCGTTTTGAGTGTTCAGGAATCGCTCCACTTGAGCAATCACTTGGTCGCCGTCCATGAAATGCTCTCCTCTTATCTAGCCACACTGGAAGCGTCTGCGCCATTTAACCAAAGTGCCATAAACTTGGGCGTTGTCCCCGAACAACGCTCCCAGATTGGAATTAATATCCTTGGCATTGCTTCCCTTCAAATGAAAAAAAAAACCGGATCACTGCATGTGGTTGGCACCAACGGGCGGTGCCATTTTTGTTTCGACTCCCTAGCGCCGTTCAGAGCTACTATAGCATGGGATGTTTATACTGTGCGAAAAGTAGATGGACGCGCGCTCATGTTGATGCCTGTTTTGTTCCGTTTCTTTAATTTTTTTGTGCCGATAATACAAACTTTATGAACGCCCCTCGTATTTCAATGCGTCTATCCGGTAGTAGCCACTATGTGTTTGAAAAAGATAGCTTCATGCTGCTTGTTTTCTTCCAGGGTTTGGTACTGGTTAAGTTTGCTCGAGCGTTGAGTATGGTAAAATTATCTGTTGATCCATAACTGTTATAAATAAAAATATCATGATGAAAAACAGCGCGAAACACAAGGACATAGAGAACATAAATACATGGAGGACAAGGCGCTGACTATCAACTCTATTATTAAAATTATAAGAAAGTTGATAGCGCCTTGTCCTGTATGTATTTCTCTTCTCTGTGTCCTTGTGTTTCACGCTATTTTTCATCATGAACGCTTATCAACTAGCTCAACTGTCTATTCTTGTAAATTAATCGAACTACTTTATTTTAAATTCTTCCTTAACTAGAAATGTTTTGAAAGGCAAAATGCTTCAAAACAGTGTGGCAAACTCTATGGTTTGTAAGATCAAACCTCAAAAATTTGCTAACTTTTCTTCTGAACTCGCGTGTTCCAACCTTGTTCAAATCCTCCAAATGTTTTATAAAGTCTTCGCACAAACCTGTTCTACATGAAAGTCTCAGTTTAGGTCGCACATAGAGGTGAACCCTTGTATATTTGTATTCTGTTATTTGAATAACGGCCGCCAGCCCTTCAATATTCTTCCTAAATATTATTGTAGTTAGCTTTTGCGTCTCACATTCCTGTAGACTCCTTCTTATATTCAATTTCATCTGTCATTCAGGACATCACGTTGCAATTAGTTTTCAAATGTCTGTTCAGTTTTTGTTGATCGTGAATGAAACGAATACTGTAATTAATCACGGTGTCATGGGCAAAGTATTAAAGCCTTCATAAATGTCCCTTATAAAGTATAATAGTGGCCTAAGCACCAACCCCCGGTGAACACCGAATAAAATAGGTAATGAATCTGTTAAAGTTTTGAAGAGCGCAAACTGTTCCCGTCCTAATACAGTGATGATGTTCTTTCTTCGAGATTGTGCCGGGACCCGACGACCCAGGCAGCTAATGGTTGCTGACGGAAAAGTAAAGGAGCCAGGACTCCGCGGATAGAGGAAAAGATAACACGTCTATTTACAAAGCGAAGCTGTTTTCCGAATCCTTCAAAATGTCCCCCCCCCCCCCCCGTGCTGTCCTTCTTTCTTCATTTTTTCTCAAATGTCTCCCGCGCCAGCCCGCACAAGCGCCGCCAGTCCACCCACACACAGGGTGCACACGTGCAAACGCAAACAGGTACAAAAAAAGAAAATAATCAGTCCCGTTCCCGCGTCGATTCACGGCGATGGTGGGGCCGATTCTCACACCTCCCGACTAAATATATTTTTTAGACCCGAAATATAAAAAAATAATATATATATAACATCTAAACTCAAACGCGTACGTATATCAGTCACACCTTGCACAGAGTTTGTGACTCAACCCGTAAGAATCCAAGCTATAGAAGAAATTTGCACCAATATGCAAATCACATGCTAGTAAAGTGATTCTTACTGTGCCTGCCAAGGTTCCAAAGGAGCGACAAATCTCGTGCAGAAACTAGCGCAGCATCTACCCTTCTAGCCTCGGTTTCTTTGCCGACAGGTTATTCAAGCCATCCAGATTTCGACGGGACTTGAATTGGACGGTGTATAGCTGGTTCCGGAACATCCCCGCGCAAGAGCGACGACAGTTTATGCTCTGTCTTGACTTGCAATTCAGGAATGGACCTCGCAGGCGGTCGCCGTTGTGGACGTCTTCTGCACTCCCAACTCTCTCACACGTGGCCGGCTGATAGGTGGTCGAGTCTTCATCGACGTCTCTAGCTATATTCTGGGACGACTTCATCTCGAAGGCCGCGTCCTCGTCGCTGCCCCCGCTTTCGCTGACATCTGTACTTGCGTGAATAAAATATTACTTAAATGAAAGGAAACAATGTGTCGTCTTAGGGGGGAAAAATCAAACTTTTTGGACGTAACTTCGGGTGTCCCTCAAGGATCTGTTTTGGGGCCACTATTATTTTCAATCGTTATTAATGATATAGCATCCTCTGTCCTTTCTAATATCATGCCATTTGCGGATGATTGCGTTATTTACAGCGTAATAAGACATACCAACGATGTACTACAGTTGCAACAGGACTTGGACTGTATCAGTATATGGTGCCAGAAATGGAGACTACATTTAAATGCAGGAAAATACGTTCATGCTACCTTTAGTAAAAACAAAGTAGTATTGATTCATCTTACGTTATTGAAAGGGACCCCCTTTGAAAAGTGTCAGAGTTTAAATACCTGGAATCGTTCCTTCTGAAGACTTGGCCTGTAATCATCACATAGATATGATCTTGAATAAGGCTGGTAAAATTCTTGGTTTAGTTATCCCAAACCTGCGTACAGCACCCCAAGTTCTAAAAGAAGCAGCATATTGTGCATTGGTAAGACCACATTTAGAGTATGCAGGATCCGAACCAAAAATACTTGATAGATAAGATCAAGGGCGTACAAATTCGGGCAGTAAGGTTTATCCTAAACAAATATTATGGGTTTGAAAGTGTAACGCAGATGAAAGCTTGTATTGAAATGGAACATCTTGATACCGGACTGCAGGAAATGCGGACTAAAAGTTATTCATGCAATATACAACAACTTAACTGGGGTTGGTAAATCTGTATACCTGAAAACGCCTCATTACATCTCAAATAGGAAGGATCATAGTAAGAAAATGCTTGAAATAAAATGCCGGTCAAACTACATGAAGTTTTCTCTTTTTCCAAGAGCGATAGGCTAATGGAATGAATTGCCTGCAGATATGGTATCGGTTGATAATGAAACTTTTTTAAAACTCTTGAATGAATTGTGAATGTGTACATGTAATATTGAAGAGTGTTATGTTGACCTGTAAACATCCTGTAATGATGAGTTCAAACGTGTGTGCCCGCTGATATAGTATCACTGCAAAACAAAAACTTATAATGTGTGTTTTTTTTTTTTTGTTGCTATAGTGTACTGTGATGACGTGTACTGACGTCTGAATGATTGTATTATTATCTCACTCCCCTGCTCTAATGCTTAGGCGCTGCAGGGTTTCTTGTAAATAAAAATAAGTAAATAAATAAAACGCCTGCCGCCCAGGTGATAAGTTCAATCCTTGGTCGTCGTCCACGTTCTCGCCGTCGTCGTCCTCGGCTTGCAGAAACGTCCACCTCCCAGGAGACACCCTTGGTTCTTCCTTGTAAACGACGCCCATGTTCTCAACGTGGTCGTGATTGGCTTGCCGGAACTTGTGAAACCCAGCTAAGGTGTCGGAACCGGCCTCGACTTTGTCGAAGTTCACATATCGGTCGTCCTCAGATCGCCGGGACGCCTGCCGCCAAGGCAAAGTGTACGGCCTTTCGTCGCCGACGTTCACCTGCACGCCGTGGTCATCCTCGGCTCGCTGGGACGTCCTCCAGGCACGCGAGACGTTCAGCTCATTTCTGTCGTCAACGTCCGTCTGCACAGACACGCAGCTGCGATTGTTCTTCGACGACCGCTTCATGTCGTCGGCCTCTAACAGAATCTGCGGCTCCTCGCGGACTGGTGGGTAGGGCCTCTTCTGACCTTGGTGGTCCAAGTTGTTACCGTTGGTCTTGCCCACATCGGTCGTCACCTTGTCAGGCTCACGGCTGGAGTCTTCCTCCGCAGTAATATTCTCGGCGTCTACTCTTTCTTGTGAAACAGAAGTTATTCGTCTGGTGTCTTCGTCCGGGGACATTCGCGAGAATGGTGCTCCAATTCCTTGCATTTCAAACACTTCACCCGATATTTTTCAGGTATAGTGCCCTGCCTTGGGTTCTCTTGTTTTTCCTTGAGAGACGTGGTGGTTTCAATAAAAGGCCTAAAGACATCAGCTCGCGACAGACCGAGCTCTAACAAGACCCGTTCTTTGACCGCACCAAACCCACTTCCTTCCCCCACGTTCAGCCTATTCACTACCCAGGTAACAATTTATGTTGTGGAGACTGTCGGCGCAACAAAGTTTCGCAACATGAAAACAGTTTTACTGCAGTCGCGCAACAATGTTGTAGCAACAGTCATAACACTGCAGAAGTGTCCGCTGCTAAAGCGCTGCGGCAACTGTGTCGGTCAACCGTTGACTGTCTCATGCTCGCAACAGTTACCGAAGCATTGCTTTTACCCAGCAAAATGTGTGCTGTCCTGATGTTGCTGAACATTGCGGAAAAGATCAGCGCAGCTGTAGGCGAAACATTATCACGCAACACAAGCTCCGCCAACAACGTCACGTTTGCATTTGCGAGAGTGCAGAACTGCTGTTTTGCTACTATTCGACTGATGTTGCGGTAGCGTCGGGCCCTTTGATTCCGAAATGTTGTGGCAACGTAACTTTTTTTGCTTTGGGAAAACAAAGCTTACAAACAGTCATCGCAACGTTCGTTTTTACAGTCAGCAAACTGTTCCCGTGTCAGATTCAAAAATAGATTGCGTTTATACTGCCAGAATGCAGTCGTCAAACATTGCTTTCTAAAAGTGTTCCAACCGTACGACACAACGTTGGGATAGATGTTTCGAGGAATTGTTGCGGAAACACTTGGCACTATTGTTGGTTGACTGTTGCTCAAACCTATTCGGCAGACGTTGCGCGCCACAACGGGGCTGCACTGTACATCATTTTTGCCAACCTTTGCCGCATGCATCTTTTCAACATTTGCACTGCATGACGAGGCAGCGCTCCTCGCAACAGTGCTTCCCCATGATTGGGGCAACAATGTCTTTCTTTTATTCCTAGAGTCTCAATGCCACTGCTGCGTTGCATAGTTTTGCAGGTGTTCTTCGCTTGTCTCGCAACAATTAGAAAAGAGTTTGGGAGCCTTTCGGCAATTATTCCGGGAACCTGTTCGCAAAAACAGTATTACAGACAACGTAATTAAAACTCATCATACTGCCATAGAATATTTGCCGAGAGAGTTGCACAGATCCGTGCGGCGGGAACTAACTACGGGCGATCGCAACGCCACCAACTCTCCCGCCTCGGCCACTACAGAAACTGCACAGTCGCTGGAACTGGTTCAGGAGTATCGCATTCTACATCGCAAAGAGCTACTCCTCTACTTTGGCTTTCATCGGCGATCTGGGCGCCCAAGCATATACGGTAGATATGCTAACCCCCACCACCTCAGCGGGCGTGCCTTGAGGTACCGTAGAAGTCAGCATGCAGCCAGGTCGGGACGCGCTACCCGAAATCGTCGGTGAGAGGTGGTTGTATAAAAACAATATTAATTGTGCCGCGAAACCTTGTAAACTAAAACTTTTAGAAACCATCACGTGCCTGCTATTTGTACCGATCTCCAATAAGAATTCTTACAAAAAGAGTTTTTTTTTCGTTTGTTTTTACCGAAAGAACAGCTTTCTAAAAGTTCATGGTAACCAGAGTGCTGGCCGGAGAGGTTACTCGTTCTGTGGATGCTAGTAGAGGGCGCCACCGCCGCCTTGTTCTGGAGTTCGGGGACGTTCTGCAGGGAAGAACCTTCTCTCCCGAAGCTGGGTGACGGGGAGGGAAAGGGCCATGGAAAGAGCGTCGAGAAAATGGGATTTGCCTCGGGACGAGCTATCCTCTCGAGAGGGAGTGGGGGACGGAACAAAGCTGCTTGGGGGTTGCGGCAACCAGGTGGAAGAAAGATAAGCTTGTCAAACGGCGACCTCGGATGCTAAGACGGGCACGTCAGAGAATTTGAAAATAGCTTTCCCGGTTGTCGTCTCGTGCTGCTTGATGAGCTGGACGACCCAGTGCGGTGAACTGGCTTTAGAAGGTGTTTCGGATGAGTTGTTGTTGTTGTTGAGTGTTGTTACACACGGGAAGAGGGGATGCCTGCACGTATGATTCGGATGAGGAAAACTCGTTTTGCTCCAGAAGGCTAAAATGATTCGGATGAGGAAAACTCGTTTTGCTCCAAGAGTCTGAAAGCATTCTGGAACGTGAATTCTGGCCACAAATAAAAATAACATATGTATGAAAAACTGCGAGGGCGCCTAAGCTTTCTCCTGTGATGAGAGAATGCGTGAGCATTACCCTTGGCCGAGTTATGTTGGCGCAACGGATAGCGCGCTAGGTTCGCGGTCAAGAGGGCCTAGCTTTGAAATCTGGCAAAAATGGTTTTTACTCGTGTTTTTTGTTTCGTTTTTCTTGGTCACGTGAGCAGAAAAACGACGTGAACAGGGTTGTTGTTGTTTTTTTTTGTGACGTGACCACAGTTTTTTTTTCTTCTGTCTTTTTTGTCTTTTTTTCGGTTTACGCTCCCTTTCGCAAAACTCTTAGCACCTATTTCGCGTTACTTTGGCTCTGGCCAAATCATTTCTTTTTTTCCTATGGCAGGGAATTTTTTCGTAGGTATCTTATGTTACTATTACCAACCATGGCTTGCAATTCGCGTAGGCAATTTTGTCCGGCAACGAGTTTGGGAATGACGAGGCTAAAATTGTGTTATAATTTTTTTAAGGTCTAAGCACAATTTTGGCCTCGTTGTCCGTCGGTTTCTATGACTGGCTCTTCAAGTATCCTTTGGGAAAGTAGACGACAATAATTTTTAGAGGGCACGTGTGTCGACCAAAGTGGACATTGCTGAAGCGCCTCTAGTGTGATTTTGGCCGTAAATAACTGGAGGCTCCGGGCAATCGCGCCCAATGTAGAAAAGTATCTACCTTTCTGGTTTCATACAGAGCTATGAAAGCCAGAAGGGACGAATCCTAGCTGAGTCAAACAACCAGCTTGCAAACGCAATCGTGTTGATAATAGCGCCAAGGAGTTTGTATGACTCCTTCTGGTGGTGTGCAGAGTGTGAAATCACGGAGGTAATATATGCTTCTGCATAGTCGCCTCGCGAACGGTTGGGTATTGGCTGCGGAGAGTCATTTCGCTTCGTTTTATTACCGTGATTATATTTTGATTTCTGGGTTCCTAATTTCACAGACAGAACAAAATCGCTTTTCTCGTGTGACGTCACGGCGGGGAAACAGAAATCAATCAGTGTACCGAAATTGTAGCGACGCTTGTGCTCGTTCTATAGCGCTTTTAAAAACCGTACGATGACGGCTGTGCAACGTCAACATTGCATAAACTGCCGTTACTTGTACTCGTATTGAATCGTGAGGGAACGACTATGACTGGGTAAACAGGAATAGAGAGAATGGGTGCGTGTGATTTGTTGAAGTTCGATTCAACAAATTGAGCTTGAACGAATGCGATAGTATTCAATTCACTCAACCAGGTGTATGAGTTTTCAGATGGAGTATATAACGGTATACACCTTCCAAGTATGCGATTCGTGTTCTGCCAGTGGTACCTCAGCTCGACTAAAACGCCGAATCCGCGTTGAAAAAAAAAAGTTTACGGTGACTCGAGCCGTTCCCGCGCCGAATCATGTTTCACGTAAGCATAATCTTGGGTTCGATGCACGACGAGGGGTCTTCAATCATAAAAATATTTTTTTTTCTTTATTGCATAAAAAGATTTTGATTACGATTATTTGCAGCGCTAAAAACTTGAAAGCCAAGCAATGAAGACAACGGTGTTCTTATAAATATTATGTACATTTTATTTTACTCTGTTTGAATACTCTGCCGTCGTTATGTCCTTGACCTTTTGGCCAATCAGGTGATGGGCAGGGTTTCAGGGGCTGAAAAAAAAAAGATAACGTTATTAGATACACGGCGTGCAAGTGCACCAAAATAGCTTTTCGCGCACAAGAACTTTTTTGCGAGGAATTGAGGAAAAAGTAAGTTCAAGAAAGGGGAACGCCAATCAACGGGCAACGTAAAGGACGCGCAAAGAGCACGCAGTGACGAAGCGGAAAAGCACACGGCGGCACTGGGTGAGATGAGGGGTAAACAACAGTACGTCAGCGCATTTGAGGGGCCCTATCCACTTCCAGGTGTAGCGTGGCGCGCATGCGCAGTTGGCGAGACGTTGACCGGAGCGGAAAATGAACTCCCTAATGGAATTGAAGATAAACTCGTGACCGTATCTGAAATTTATTTTTAGGGGCGTTACTTCTAGCTGCTACGCTGCATCAAGTTTTCGGTCACGATTTCTGACACAAAGCATTTAGAGCAAGGTATACCTTGACTTCAGGAGCCATTTTCAGGGATGGACTCGTCCGTTGCTTGGCTGGACTCCTTCAAGGCTGCAGCTTCAAGGACCAGGCGGCGGATCTTCTCGGTGAAACTAAAATAAAAATAATTTATTACGAGCTTGTACTATCGACACGATTCACTGGTCTTGGACGTTTAGGTTTTATATCAAATAATATTCAAGCTTATTACTTGAAACACTGATTGTAAACAGAAACGGACCTGATAAGAAATAAATCTAGGTCTCCCTCATATTGAAATAATTATTCAGTAGCTTGATTGAGGCCTTATGTTGAAACAATTTTGTTGGCCGAGATAACCCCGAAGACCGCAGTGATTGGCTCTCCCTAGTGCTCTGCCGGGAAGTGGACGCATGAAGTATTTTTTGGGGCATACAGGTGCTCATTCATAAAACATATGCACAAGGCAAGCCAACCAGTTACAATTACCACAGGACCTATTAAAGTTAATAAATCAATAGTTCCATTTGAGGGGCAGTTCATTTGCTTAGGGTATCACCGAGTATATGCTACCTCTCTTATATACGTGCTAATATTTTCGTTTTTTTTTTCATATATCAAAGAGAACCTTCCCCCGTAACATCTCAGCAATGTTCACCAACGATAGTTCTGCAAGAGTTAGTCGCGAGATAATGGTCATACCTAAACTTCTTTTTCGTGTACTTCTTCTTCCCCCTGTCGATCAGGATGACAGGCGTCCTCAACGAAGTACGTTGACGTATACTGCCGACCGACATGCTCATTCCAATCCAGGACTGCGAGACCCTGTCGGAGGCTGTAGGAGCGGTCCATGTAATGAACTCGCTTGTCTATGTAGATCAGCATGGTGTTATTGAAGGACTCCACGTGGTAGGTGTCTTTTGCTTGGATGTAGTCCCCAGCATTCTTGAAAACTGTTGTCGATCTCAAAAACGAAGAGAGGAGATTCTCTGCGACTGGATCTTGGATCAACAGCGTACTCGGAACATGCCCCGCCGTCTTACAGGGAGAGTCCTCCACGCAGTTGGAATGGCGTCCACAAAAGTGGTCTACGCAGTTCAGCAGCGTCGTCCTCAGTTTGGTGGCGCTACCATCGCACGTTGCCATAGCATAATATACATGGTTCCTCACCAACTTGCACTTGTCCGAAAGCTCAGGATGCCACGTCTTACCTTCGCTTTTTTGGGGCCAAACGCTATCGTCTTCATTCCTTTCAGCGTTCCTTTGGCGGCGTGCCATCTATCGTTGGAGTTCGTTGTTCCATTACGCTCTCTGATAATCTTGTTGACCGTCGTGTTTCTGTCATGCGAGTGGTCACTAACGGAAATGTTCCTTTCATCAAAGTACTTGTAGAGCTTTCGCGTTCCAACAGCTTCGTGTTTTTGTGATGATGGCTCCTCTTTTTTGGTAATATGTACAATTCCCACCACCTTGTGGGTCTTTTGCCCTAGGGCAATAACGTCAGTATGAAACGAATTTTTTCTGCAGGCGTGCCTGGCGTCCGTTTCGATGCTCAGCGATGTCGTCGAGGAATCTGGCTGATCTGTTGACCTCGCTTCCTCTTGCTGAGCGGCTGTCAATGACTCCATTACTGAGATCTCCACCGCAGCACCAATCTGTATAGTGAGCTTGTCGAGTGTTCGACGTGAATAGGGGACTCCACTGAACAAGCAAAACTTTTCAAATTGAGTTCCCAGCATCCCGCTGCACACGAAGGCAACTGCCACAGAACAGTCCACAACTCGCAGATCTCCAACACTGGAGCTCGTATCTAAAACTAAAGTATGTTCATGGCATCTCAATTCTACGCGAGCTGCGAATCCCCTTGGTGTCACCTTGATGATTACCACATCTTCTGTACACCTCCGAGCATGATCCTGGACAGCGTTGACCATCTTGGATAGTGCTGACGAGTCGCAGAGTAAAAGTGATGGTTCCTCGCTGGCCCTCTCTGCCATCAGTGAAGCAGCCTTGTTCACTCGCCGGTTCTCATCGTCAACCATCATCTGTACAGCTTTTGTGATGACACTAGCTAACGGTTCATCCTTGTGTGCATGCTTCGCCTTTTTCAGCAAGTCATCAAAGTTGCTCATTTCTTCCTCGCAGGAAAATGTCAGGTTTATAGTTCTGCGGAAGCTTTTTCTGGTGCAGGTATACTCCTTCTCTGTTCCATCGCTCAAACGTTTTTTTGACACGAACGAAGAATAGGCTGATGCTTCTTCCATCTCTGCTACCGCTGGTAAGAGGCTGCTGTCAGAAAGAACGGCACATATACGTATAAGTACACAATGAAATATTGCAACGGCTACTACCAATAACCATGAGTTGGACCAGACATTTCATCGAACGCCGTTTCATCGAAGCCGTTTCTCAAAATTTCTCGAAACGCCGCTTTATCGAATGCCTTTTCATCGAAGTCGTTTCATTGAACGCCTTTTCATCGAAAACATTAGAAATCTGTGTTGTACAGCTCCCTTTTCGTAATTGCGTGAGGCGGTACACTGTTCACTGTAAGTTAGATGAAGTCACAACCAAACTTTTCTAATTTTATTTTAATTACTTGAATACCCAAATTAAAAAAAGGGATGTCTCATTTTACTTTTATCGCGGACTGACTAATATTTGTTGAATAAAACGTGAATTTTTTTTCATGAAACGGCGTCAATAAAACGGCGTTCAATAAAATATTTGGGAACCGACTACGAAATACCCAAAACAATGTATAATTCACTAATAGCATCAAATGAAGCATTTGGGCAATAACTTCAAAATACGAGACGTACCTTGCGTGGCTGAGGAGAACTTCTTTGTTTCACAACATTTGCAACAAACGTCAATAATTCTAGTCATCAATCTGGGGCATATCCCCAGGAGAAAAAAAAGTTAGTGAGCTTGTGACGGACAGGGAAGTCTTGCAGGACCATATGACTAGACCTGCCGTGCTTCGAAAAATGCTAGTCCAATGCATACAAGCTTGTTCAAGGCGGACGTAGCGTTGCGCATCCGGCAAAGCGCACTCAATCGCTAACCGCGGCGGTTTTTTTTTTTTTTGTGCAGCGAAATAATTTTTAGTCGAGCAGCAGGCCCCCTTTTCGGCGGGTTAAGCCGGATTAACGGAGGCGTCTCCTAATCCATTCTCCGTGTTCGCCCCTCGGGGGAGGGCGGTAAACCGGTGGCGGAGGGCGGTGAAGGGGGGAAAGGAGGGCAGGAGAGGAGGAAACACGAAAAAGTAGAAAGCGCGAACTGTACAGCGGCCTTTAAGGCGCATTCACACAGCTGAAAGACGCGCGTCGTGGGTGAATTTTTTGCTTATTTTTGTATCGAAAAAAGTCGCGCGCCGAGGAGGACGACGCAGGGAGACGACGCCTCTGGACCCAATTTTTCCTCGACGCGCGCGCCTGAGCCAATCAGCGAGCGTCCGGACGTGACGTGTCGCCCTTTTCCGGTTAGGACATGTTTTCGCTGTTTTTATTTTCGACCCACAATAGAGGCGAAAAGGCAGATGGGTCGAGGGTTTCATGCACTCGCCAAACGAGGCTGGAATCATTTCAGCGTGGAAAGAAGCAAGCCGATTGGAACATCTGACTGTGAGCAGTGTTTTATGTGCGTGTACGACGCCGAGAAACTACTCTTCATCGTTTGCGCGAAAGCCGCCACCGAAGTTCGCGGTGTGTGTGCTCCGACCTCCGACTGTGCGGGAGCGATCACTCCCAACGTGTCGTGTAGTCTTTGTGTGCACCCACCATTACGGAATACGAGAGTTCTCCATCGGAAATACTATCGCACAAGCTGCGTGCAGTGCTTAAATTACGGACGCGCCGGCGTAGCACCGTGCTTTGTTTGCGCAAAAACGCGGCAAAGGAGCACCTTCTGAAGCTGCCCGTTCGAGTCCGTGCCTTTCGTCAGTGCTGCATATAGCCGCCGTTTAAACGTATATATAATCATCGCCGTTTAAAGGGACACTCAAGTGGTTTTTGAGTTCGTGTTTTGATGATGACAGCTGAATTTAGACGCCCTAAGTATCCATAAAAACCAAAAAGTATAGTTCTACGGTGATTATTTCTTTAATAAAAATGTAATTGAAGGCCTCCAAACCTCGGATCCATCCGAAAACGAAACCACTCTCATTGGCCCTCGCACGCTTATCAAAAAATCTCGGGCCAATGGCGTTGCACGACGTTCCGTCGCGCAGTGATCCCGAGGTAGCCGCATCGGCCGAACCTCTTTGTCATTCGAGCTTCGATCATGGCGGAGTTCTCTACGCTCGAGGACCTGACGCCGTTAGAGGTTGAAATTCTTCGGTGGACAGCCGACCTGGGGATGACTTCCTATGACGCCACTCCTACGTGCGATGTGGACGATAGCAGCGCTTCGGAGTCATGTTCGGGTTCCGAGGACGACGAAACGCAGACCTTTTCGGGCGTTCTTCGATTTGCGGTTTGGGCAAGTCCTAACCAAACCAACGTTTGACATCGCAGCGTTACCTCTGGTACGTGATGTCAAGCGAAGTCGCCACGTTGACTTTCGCCTCGGGAGAACGGAGGGAAGGCTGGTTCAGACATGTGCAACGAGCGTGTATTTACGACTGCGTCCGTTGCAACCGGAACGACCGCTCAGCGCCGCGCGTACACACACCTGCAACCACTACAACAAGCGCAGCGGGTCGTCAGCTGTTTCAGCGGCCCCTTTAAAAGGGGACGCACTGCTACTCAATGCCGTAACAGAATATGGAGAGACAGTTTTCTATAGCATAAAGCTTTATTATTATTTTTTCTTGATAGGCTTGCAGGCTACAGTGGATGAAAAAAAGAAAATAAAAAGATGCAGTACGCCGTCTTGGACGATCACGACTCTAATACACGACATTACAATAGTACAAACATCGCCACACGCCTTTTCTACGATTATAAAAGACAATGTAATCTTAGCAGCGATATAGCAACGTAGAAATATGATTTCGTGATCAGATAGACGTTGCGAGCGTTCAGGATTGCAACACTAATCACTTTTCTCCGGTGATGAAAACGCGTGAAAATTCGCATCCTTTATACGGTACGCGCCAGTAATACCTTGAACTTGAGCACACGCATGAAATGCGCCAAATAAGAAATCCGGGCGATGTTCGAGGACACAAATGCTTAGAAAGCACCACTGTAGTCGAAGTAAACAAACACGACGGCACGGGCGTTTCTGGTGTCTTGAGAGTGCCGCCACGACATCGCCGCACGAGTAGGTGGATCTTCCCTTCTAGTACGTGCTGGGTTATCATAGCGACACACGACGAAAATTCACAGTCAAGGATAGCGCTTTTACGCGGAACGATGAGCTTCCACCACGCCGACCACGCCAACGATCACAACAAAGCCATGTTTGCAGAGAAGAAGCCGGCCCGCGACCGGCACGACCGGCATGCAACGCGCGCCACCAGTTCTCCTCGACCTGTGATTGGTCTGCCGCTGCGGTTGTTTCCAACGCAGCGGGGAAAGAAAGGCCGCCAGAATTTTCAAACATACGATAATTTCATTGGTCCTCGCAAGTACAGAAAAGAGTCCGCACGTATTTTATTCCTGCGTGATTAATAGGCGGTTCTGCCTTCTAAAACTGAAGATACCCATTCACTGACACTTCCTTAACGCCATCGCACCAAAAAGTAGCTTCCCCAAAAACCGCTTGAGTCCCCCTTTAACATTCAGTGAAGACGGTTGTCTTCCAGCGCATATATCGCGAAGGTAAGGCAACAACAATCGTACGAAGCAGACGAATAAAAAAATTCCGTGTTCTCTCGACAAACGCGAGGTCCCCCGAGAAGACGCCGCCGTCGGGTGGCCCTGTCTGAATGCTTCCTCTTTTTCGACGCCGGCGTCGACGTCGACCGCAACGCGCGTTTTTTGCTCAGTGTGAATGCGCCTTTATGCGAAGCTCTGTGCGACGACCGTCGTTTTAATTAGTGAAGGGCCGAACTTTTGCCGAATCGAAAGTTCGGCGCCGAATCTTGGGATTCGTCTCAGCCGAACTTTTGCCGAACTTTTCTAAAGATTCGGCAAAAATTCGGCAAAAATACATTGTTACCTGACTTAACATTGATATTGAGATTTTTCTGGCGAAAAAAGGTTTTATGTCTTTTTTTTCTTTCTTAACTTAAATGCAACATGTAATGCTTATTGACACAGTTATTACTAAATAAGGTGATATTCTACATGGTAATTGTATCGGTGTCGTTTTTGTGTGTTTACTGGCAATTTTAGTGACTGCTTGCAGAAGTGGCGTGACAACGAGGTTGGGTAGAAGCGAGAGTTTCGGTTTTGAGGAACCATCGCAAGCCTGAATATGTGTGTACATTGTTAAAATGAAGGCAATAATACTACGTTCTTGCTTTCTCGGGTAATCACCGTTTCGTGTGCGAAAACGATGTAACGGTTGCTGAGCCTTCATCAGAAGAGATAACAATATTATGGTATTTGATATTATTGTAAATATGCATGTTTTTCGATTTGAGTAACTTGGCGTCAGCTTTGCATAAAAATGTGCGTCTGATGCTCGCAAACTCTCGTTTTTAACCTTTAAAATGCGGGTTTCTGGTGTTAGGACATACACGGACGTTTAGAAAGATGGGTAGAGTTAGGAATGTCGGATATGAGACGTCGAGCATTTCAGTTCTGTTCAATTTTATGCAGATACATGAAAATCGCGAAACAACACTGATTGAAAAAGCAATCATATTTTGTTTTGGTACACACTACTTCTGAGCCGAAAACAGAATTGTTATATCTCCGAGGAGTGCTTTAAAGTAATTGTCAGCCAATATTTCAACAACCTCGTTTCATCACTGGAAAGGCCACATGAAAATCACGTTATCCAGTGTATATATCCAGAATGCACCGCATTATTTGGCACTTGCGCAGTGGACTGCGTAAATTACTGTTCGATCTTCTATTCTTGAGGCAGAAAATATTGAAGACAACCACACTCGCTCGCAAACACACAGTTACCGTGTTGCCTACACCACACATCGCCGTAACCGCTAGTTGTACTACACTGCACGATGGTGACCGCACGACTGCACGGCGTCCATTTGTAATCCATGGCCCCGTCGCGTTCTCGCGCGTGCGCAGACATTTGCCGGATTTTCGCCGAATCTTTGCCGAACTTTCCTTCAAAAGTTCGGCAGATTCGGTCCATCATAGTTTTAATGGCATTTCTTTTGAAAAGCATTGTTCCGAAATCATATGTTTGAGGAGTATCATGAAACTGCCTATTATTCACGTGCTTTACTGCTGCTTGTGGTTCATAATTTGGGTAAGTGGTGCGATAGCACCTTCCGCGCCGTTATGAACACTATCACGCTACAGTGCCGCTGAGTCAAAAAAAAAATAACCACCCAATGACCCAGCTGAAAGTGACATCCTCAAAGATTAGCAGAGCATCCCACTCATGTAATACCCCCCCCCCCCCACTTTGCATTTATATTCATATTGTAATCCGCTTAAAGGAGTCATGAAATTATTTTCATTCTTTCTTAGCTTTAATCCTCAACTCAAAAGCGGATTGAAAAATCACGTGGTCGTGACATGCTTTTGCACCGGAGCGATGACTCCAAGCTTTCACCGTGCTTTTTGAGCACATCATATAACTTGTCATTCGCAAGTGATAATAAATTCCGCCAGGGTACTCATTCACCACGAACGCGAATCCAAATATTTGTTGACGAGCGCATACATCCGAGTGACGCAGTTCTCGTGTCCAATGCGTGAGCTCGGTCGGCTGACGTGCTTTGGGTACCGTTCACGTGCTTTGGGTAACGCTGACATGCTCTGAGTACAGCGGATGTATCACAGTGAAAAGGCGGAGAGCTTTCAAGGGAAGTGAGATACAAAATAGTCCCCTATATTTTCAAATGTTCGTACCGAAAAGCTGGCTTTTGACTTCCTACCCTTTTTATTTTGGCCCACTAAACGATATGCGAATAGTAAACTCCCAATGCAAAATCATTTATCCCAGCCCGAAATTCATTTCATGTTGATTAAAAGGATAAAAGGCGCGAACAGAACAGGACGAAAAAAGAACCACGTACGACACGGACAAGCGTCAACGTCCAACTGATTTTATAAAACACGAAACATTTTCAAACTGTCGATCCCCATCGCCTAAACACATGCAGCAGATAAAGGTTCGTATCGCTCATCACACGCAGCCCTCAAGAAACAGAATTTCTTTGTTTAGTAGATAAAGGGATGGCTGCTTACGCATTTGTCAGCCACATTGTGTACACCGAAAGCTACGATTAATCCCCTTTCCATCTTCTCTTTCCCTCTCTTAATAAACCTTTTGTGCTCTAACAAAGGTTCACACCCGCATTGTTCGTAGTGCTCCGCAAGATGCTGAGCCGAATTACTGCGCCCGGCTAGCTTGTGTTCCCGCGCTCTTTCATTAAGGCATCGGCCGGTCTGACCAATGTAAACTTGGCCGCAGCTAAAAGGAATCTCATAAACCACCTTAGTCACGCCTTCTAATCTTTTAATTGATATGTACCAACTAGCCCAAACAAATTTTTTATTTAATTTCATGGCCCCTTTAAATCTGGAAATCAATAAGAGTAAAAGCACATAAAAAAAAAGCCTCGCGGAAAGCTAGACCTTTTTTTTCCAAAGAGGGAATGCAAATTACCTTGATCCGCAAGTGCGGAAGTCACATTTTAAGGCGTTTGAGGAGAATAACATAGAGGTCGAAAACAGGACGACACGTTTCTCCAACTGGCAGCATACATTTATTTTGACATCCGTCACCAAACGCCGCAGTCTCCGCGCGGAGTTGGAAGGGTTGAGGAGGATAGGGAAGGAAGGGAGGGTGGGGGTGGAGAGAGGGTGGAGGTGGAGGT